>CM064875.1:16326709-16579796 GCA_032719365.1 Prinsepia uniflora
TAATATTAAAAGTCAAGTATAAAGGGTATAAAATAATATAAAATAACGCTTATTTGAGGACCTATCAACGCTGCAGTTCGTGTCGAGGCTAGTCTGGCGGCACACCAGGCGCGACAATCATCAGGCGAGGGGCGGTGCCGGGATCGTCCCCATCCGAGACCAACCGACCGGAAGATCTCTAAGGGGGGAAGTTATCGAGGAGCACCCTCATCATTGCGGGTTCGTGGCTGGTCAGGTCGATCAGGGGGCTCTCAGAGGAGTGGGTCGAGATTCAGTGTTGGGCAGCATCAGGCTTGGAGTGGTGCATCAGGAGGGTCTTGGGATGGACCGAGGATAGTTAATTGTTTTGCTTGTGGAGGAGCGGGCCACTATGCCCGAGATTGCCCATTGTTGTCAAGGAACAACGATACTGGAGGTGCTAGTGTTGCACAGAGTTCGGCTTCCAACACTGCCGAAGGCCGAGGACAGGGTGCTGAGCGTGGCGCGCGTGTGCGCGGACAAGCTGCGGGGCCCAGGGCTCGTGTTTTTGCAGTGACTCAGCAGCAGGCGAGGTCAGCCCCAGACGTGATTACAAGTACACTTCATATCTCGAACCTTATTGTACGAGTATTGATGGATGCGGGGGCTACACATTCTTTTATTTCGAGGAGTTGTGCTGGTATGTTAGATTGTGAGGTATCAGCCTTAGATAGCGAGATGGGTGTTGGCACACCTATGGGCATCGTGTAGTTGGTGAATCAGGTGATTCGGAGGTACCCGGTGAGAATTGAGGATGTGGATCTGCCAGCAGACTTGATTATTATGGACATCCATGACTTCGATGTGATTCTAGGAATGGATTGGTTATCGGAGCATGGGTCGCTTATTGATTGTTGTAGTCGGCAAGTGTTTCTGCGGAGTCCGGGTTCACCGGAAGTTACCTTCCAAGGGGAGCGTGTTGGTTTGCTTCCTGAAGTGATTTCTTCACTTGCTGCTACTAAACTTCTACGGAAGGGATGCCAGGGCTATCTGGCGCATGTTGTGTTGGAGCGAATTGATACTCCGAGCATCGGGGAGATACTAGTGGTGCGGGAGTTTCCGGATGTGTTCCCGGAAGATCTACCTGGACTAACACCACCGCGGGAGATTGAGTTTACCATTGAACTACTCCCCGGTACCCGACCTATATCCCAGGCACCGTACCGGATGGCACCGGCAGAATTACGGGAACTCAAAACACAGTTGCAGGAATTGGTTGATTTGGGATTCATCCGACCGAGTACTTCACCGTGGGGAGCACCGGCGTTGTTTGTGAAGAAGAAGGAGGGGAGTCTCCGTTTGTGTGTGGATTACCGACAGCTGAATAAGGTGACGCTGAGGAACCAGTATCCTCTACCCAGGATCGATGACTTATTCGACCAGTTGCGGGGAGCACAGTGCTTCTCGAAGATTGATTTGCGATCTGGGTATCATCAGCTGAGGATTGCAGAAGGGGATATTTCGAAAACGGCATTTCGAACCCGTTACGGTCACTATGAATTCCTTGTGATACCTTTTGGTTTGACGAATGCTCCATCAGCATTCATGGATCTGATGAACAGAGTTTTCCGACCCTACCTGGATAAGTTTGTGATTGTGTTCATCGATGACATCTTGGTGTATTCGAGGAGTGCCCAAGCACATGAGGAACACCTACGGTAGGTGTTAGGGAAGCTGAGACAAGAACGGTTGTACGCCAAACTGAGTAAGTGCCAGTTTTGGCTGAGCAGCATTGGTTTTCTGGGACATGTGATTTCAGCTGATGGGGTCAGCGTGGATCCCCAGAAAACGGAAGTGGTGACTAACTGGGCCAGACCGACGACAGTGACAGAGGTGCGGAGTTTTGTCGAATTGGCTGTCTACTACCGGAGATTTGTGGAAGGTTTCTCCAAGATTGCTGCACCGTTGACTCGTTTGACCAGGAAAGGAGTGAAGTTCATCTGGGACGAGCAGTGTGAGCAGAGTTTTTAGGAATTGAAGCATCGCTTGACCACTGCTTCTATCCTTGCATGCCCGATAACAGTGGAGAGTTTGTAGTCTTTAGTGATGCCTCGCTACAGGGTTTGGGATGCGTGTTAATGCAGAATGGTAAGGTGATTGCTTATGCATCACAGCAGCTAAAGACTCATGAGTTGAACTACCCTACCCATGACTTGGAGTTGGCGGCGGTAGTTCATGCCTTGAAGATCTGGAGACACTACCTTTTCGGTGCAATGTGTAGGATATACACCGACCACCAAAGCCTAAAGTATCTATTTACCCAGAAAGAACTCAACTTGAGGCAACGGAGATGGTTGGAATTGATCAAGGATTATGACTGTACGATCGAGTACTATCCAGGTAAGGCTAATGTGGTGGCAGATGCGCTCAGCAGGAAATCAGGAGGGTCAGTTGCACACCTGAGGATGGTGTATCTTCCTTTACTGGTGGAACTCCGGAAGGCGGGAGTTATTTTAGATACGGATGAGCATGGAGCTCTATTGGCCAGTTTCCATGTACGGCCAGTGTTGGTTGATCGGATCATTGAGGCGCAACTTCAGGATCCGATATTGTGCATCTACAGGATTGAGGTTGAGGATGGAGAACGACAAGACTTTACCATCCGAGATGATGGGGCACTTGTGAAATTGGGCCGTTTGTGTGTGCCAGTAGAGACAGAGTTACGGGTCGAGATCTTGGAGGAGGCCCATAGTTCTGCATATGCCATGCATCCGGGAGGTACAAAGATGTACCGTACCCTCCAGAACTATTATTGGTGGCCAGGAATGAAGAGGGACATTGCTGAGTTTGTGAGCAAATGCTTAACCTGTCAGCAAGTTAAGGCGGAGCGGCAGAGACCGTATGGGGCTATGCAGCCACTTCCGATTCCCGAGTGGAAGTGGGACCACATTACTATGGACTTCGTCTTCAAGTTACCAAGGACCCGGAGTGGATTTAACGGAGTATGGGTGATTGTAGACCGGTTAACGAAGTCAGCACATTTTCTGCCAGTGCAAGAGACTTATAGGTCCAACCGACTGGCTCAACTGTTTGTAAAGGAGATCATTCGACTTCATGGTACGCCAGAGTTGATCGTGTCCGATCGTGATCCTCGTTTTATTTCCAGGTTCTGGCGGAGTTTGCAGGCTACCTTGGGAACGAATCTGCATTTCAGTACTGCTTTCCATCCACAGACCGATGGACAGTCGGAGAGGACTATTCAGACCCTGGAGGACATGATGAGGTCATGTGTGCTGCAATTTCAGGATTCGTGGGATGCTCACTTGCCTTTGATGGAATTTTCTTACAACAACAGCTACCAGGTAAGTATCGGGATGACACCCTACGAGGCACTGTATGGTCGACAGTGCAGGACACCTATCTACTGGATGGAGATTGGGGAGCGGGCGGTCGTAGGGCCGGAATTGATGGATACCACCCAGGAAGCAGTCCGAGTTATCAGGGAGAGCTTGAAGGCGGCACAAGATCGCCAAAAGAGTTATGTTGATAGACGGATTCGAGATTTGGAATTCGAGGTTGGAGATTTTGTCTTCCTGGGGTTATCCTCGTGGAAAGGGATTATTTGCTTTGGTCGACGAGGAAAATTGAGTCCACGTTTTATCGGACCCTATGAGATCATGGAGAGGATTGGCCGGGTTGCGTATAGATTGGCTTTACCCCCAGAACTTTCTAAAGTTCACGACGTTTTCCACGTATCTATGTTACGGAAGTACATACGTGACGCCTCTCATGTATTGGAGGAGCAACCTATTGAACTTCGAGAGGATTTGAGCTTTGAGGAACAGCCAGTACAGATTTTGGACCGGAAGGACAAGGTATTACGGTAGAAGACGATCCCTCTCGTGAAAGTTCTCTGGAGAAATCAGAACGTGGAGGAAGCCACATGGGAGCCCGAGGCTCAGATGCAGGAGCAGTTTCCTTATTTGTTTCCTTAAATTTCGGGACGAAATTCCTTATGGGGGGGAAGGTTGTAACACCCCTTCGTAGATTGTAATATTGTAAAATATTGAATGAAATGACCTTTTTACCCCTATGAATGGTTGGGTCGAATTGTAGACTTTTTGATTGGTGGGTCAAACGGACCTTGACCGATGGCCGTGACGTAGTTCGGGACGTCACGAGTCCATGGACAGGTGGCACGTCCAATTCGGACGAACAGGGGAGAAGTTGCGACGTTCAGAAGTTTAGGGGCATTACCGTAATTTGGATTAAATAAGGAAAAAGGTTGACTTTTTAAAATATCGTGAATTTTCACACGACCCGAAGATCGTTGGATTCGTCTCGATGCCCTGAGTACAACGACAGGCGGCACGCGTGAAACGGACATCGGATGACCGACTTACGGGTCACGGAAGTTGGAGGGCATTTTGGTAATTATTGCCCTGAGGGCATTTTGGTCTTTTTGCACGGCGGTTACTGTAGCACCACCGTGAAAAAAACAGGGTACACGGCCATGCCGTGGTGTTTAGTGTGTGCAATTGTTTAAGGCATTAGTGGACTGGTGAGTGGGTTTAGTTCATGGACTTTGAGACTATGGGAGGCATTCAGGCGTGTTGGGCAGAGTCTCAGAGCACGGGTAAGGTTTTAAAATTGTTCTTGGGGTCTGTTTGCAGGAAACAACTGCTCAGTGATCAGCTGAAAGATTCCCACGTGTTGTCGTCTCATTTCGATCGATTAACCGAGTTAGAGGGAGTGGGGATTTCATTTGGTTTCAGTTTGAGAGAAACATTGAGAAAAACCGTGAAGAACATTTTCGGGTTTTGGGGGGAAATTTCAGAGTTCAATTTCTACGGGTTTTGGGACCAATCTATGCACTGTGGAAGCCTTCTGGGAGTGACAGAAACACGACCGTGCAATAATTGAAGGGGAATGATCGTTGTGTGCCCAGGAACCTGCATTCCAGTCCAGAGAAAACCAGTTGTAGGGAAAAATCTGAGTTTAATTCCTACGGCATATTGGACAAAACTAATCACTGATTGAGCCTTCTGGGGGCATTTGGAACTCGTCCATATCGGAATCGATGGCAACCAGCCACAGAGGAGTTGGGACGGTGACCGCCGTGTGCAGAGGAAATCGCAGCGTTTGGACGGCTACTTACAGGTAATGTATCGTTCAATTGATGGTTCCATTTTGTTAGTCTGGGTCCTCTTATACTCCTGTATGGGTTAATTGGACAATGGAGCTAGTTTGGGGGAGTTCTGGGAATTGACCTGTGTGGCTATTCGGGTCTGGATAGGACGGTTTGTGGAGTGTCGAAGTAATTAAGTGATCTAGAACTGTAATTGAATGATGATAGAACATGTTAGGATCAAGAATAAATGAAATTAAGCAGAATTGGAGGGTTAATTAATCGGGTCACACCGCGGGTTGAAGACCCAAATCACAGTGAATCGGGCAGGGACGACGACACTGTAGCAGTGTCACAGTAGCAGCGCGTGACTTTCACGCGCAGCCACTTTGGGCGGCGCGTGAGGGCGCGTTGAGCACTATCTCGGTTCACGGTCAACATGACTTTTAATCCTCTCATCATTTTGAAAATTTTCTGTGAAATAACCATGGTGATCTGAGATAGTGAGGAAGGTCAGTTTAGGGCCGGATGTCTCGGAAAGCGTGTTGGCCGGCTTTCCCGAACCGATTTCTGCTTTGGACTTTTTGAGAGTATATTAAGGACCTATAATTACACTTGCATGTGATTTGAAATGACAGGAAACTTACGTTAATCCCGGAGACAAGTTCGTTCGCGCATTTTTCGCAGCGGGAACGTTTTGTGAGTGTGCCCATTTTTATAAACACTTGCATGCATAACCGTTTTCATTTCCGTATATCTATATGAGTGTGTGAATCAAATAATGGATTTTGATTACCTCGATTTACGGTTGTGACACGTTTTACGGTGTTGGGCTTGAGACCCGTTTTACGAAAATTGAACACTGTTTTGGGTGATATATATATATATATATATGTATATACGCATGTGGATATGGATGACTATCTCAGGTACTGCATTGTATAATCCACCGTATGATACTGTCTCCTCCAGATGTGGTACCCCGGAGCGGTCACGGTGCATTGCCTACGAGGGGTCATGCTACGGAGGTGTCGGACGGTAGGATGACTCAGGTGCCGGATTGCTATGATTGGACGTCTGGGACGTCGAGCGTCTGGGACGCTAGGCATCTGGGACGCTAGGCATCTGGGATGCCGTAACCGAACTGGGTTCGGAATTTGGACTCGGGATTTGAGACCCCGGGTGGCACGCGTAGCCTTGGGACTGTGACCATTATTGGACGTCAGGGACGTCGGACATCTGGGATGTCGTTATCGGAGTGTATAGGGCAGTAGCTGTGTTTATATTACATTTCTGGCTTAGTATAATGCTTGTGGTATATTATATGTATTTATGGTTTTTAAACACTTGCATGCATGTTTGGAAAACGGAGGGTAAATTATATATTTTACATATTAAACTGTTTTATAAACCTAAGTTTCGGCCCACTCACCCTTCATGTTTTGGTAACCCCTCCAGGTCGTGCTTCTGAGGTTGGTGAGGACCCCGAGGCTGAGGTATAGATTTCGTACTGCGCACCTGAATCCCTGTCGGGTCAGATTACCCGCAGGATTTTTCTAGAGTCGTGCTCGGATTTTATAATTTGGATTGTATCCCTTGTCTGACATCTGTAAAATTTGGTTTATGTATGACTTTATATTTCGGAAATTTATCCATTTAAGTTTTTAAGGTTAAAATTTGTATTTGGTTCGGGTGTCAGACGGGAGTAGGGCACGTCCCCTTGTGGTTCCCGGCGGATCGGGGCGGGTCCCTGTCACTATCGTGACCAGCTGGTAACTCCCGGCTCCACTGGGTTTTCATTGCGCTACTCTGATCTCGACTCTCTCTCTAGTCCCCACATCGTATCTCATGTCACTCAGCGACCTACGCTGAAATCTTGACTCATCTCGAGTCCCAAAATGTCGTCTCATGTATCCAATCGATACACAATCGACATTTCACCCATTCCGAGTGTATCTAGATCCCATCGAATACTTGCCTCAGTAAGGATAGTCACATGCACAAACACTAGGGTTCCTCTGGCCCACACGGCCCTGAGCTCTCGGCTCACACAATCGCTAAACCCTCTCAATCCACTCTGCTCAAACACACAGTATTCGACGTCCAGTCAACATCTCAATATGTCGGAACACATCAGATCATAATCCTCGTCGAATTGTCACCATCGGATCTAATCCGATCACCATCTCATGTCCATCTAGGAATATATCCATTGAAAACAACACTCATACTTTCTGGTTACTTTCAATCCAACGCACAGATCAATTGTGGTCAATCCCATCGTCCAACGTGCACTACTCACAGGTGCACGCACGTCATGTCAATCATCAAGGCACTACCCGGCTTGCTCAAGAACTGCATTCCGGCAACGTCCAACCACATACTAATTCTTACTCCGAATAAAGCTCAGACCTCAACCGTCTGTCACAAGGCTAACATCAATCCATCACAATCTCTATTCACATATCCAACTCGAGGTATCAGCTATTCATCTCTTCCTGATCGATAACCACATATCGTCCTCATCACATACCTCATCATCCTTACGATCCGAACTCGCTTCGGTTTACTCGACTCACGGTTGCCACAATCATCTCAATCATCTCAATCATCATGATCGTCACCACACCACCTGATCCATCCGGTCCTAAGTTGATTCACCATCTTCACGAACTTTGAACCTCGTTGGGTCTCTACTAGTCCTCTCAGTCAATGTAACATGACCCATAATACCAACATGGGTCCACTACCTCGAACCTTCACTCGTCACATCCGGTGACGCTAAGTACCATCTGCTAAAGAGCAGAAAACAAGAAGTCTCCCTCATCGACTTAGGAATACCCATCTTTAATGCGGAATCAAACACTCTTCTTTTTGTCTCAATCATAACCTCTCTTGATTTCGAAGTCCCAACCATGCTGGAATCGACTTAGGTATGCTTCCAAGTCCTCAACTCAGCTCTCACGGGATCACCCATCCCGAAGTGAGAACTCTCAGAAGAAGAAAGTTTATTTATTAGCAGTTGGTTTCAGACCAACACTCCGAATGTGGTAACCACCACTCTCGCCAACAACACATCGGGAAACTCCAGCACAACCCCAAACTCACTCCAAGAGCAATGAGCTAACTGGGGCATCACACACGTGTCTGTAAACTATCAACCTTAGTATCCAACTCACATGTCCAATTATACTGTTTATGCACATCCAAAAAGATGTCATCGCTCACTATCTGATTATCACGTTTCAACCCTTGTAGGTTCAACTCCTAAGCACACCCTCGTGTCTCAAGTCTCGCATATGTTGACGACCAAGCTAGAAGCTCTGACCAATCAAACGAAAAAAACGAAGTCACCTCCTCCGACTAAGAGTATTCTCTTCGGCTTCTTCCATCACCATCCTCGTCGGCATACTAGTTAGCACGTCCCAACCCTTATGGGATCAATTCTAGCACCCAACAGTTGTGCCATCCGTCCACAATGAGCTAAGGTACCTATCACTAATCCAGGTATACCCCATGCCTCGTACTGAGCCACTCTGGGTCCCCTCTATCTCGTTTAATGCCCACTAAACTCACATGTTTGCCGCCCTAGGGCACGTCTACCATACTAGTCGCAATCTAAGCCCTCAATGGCATTACACCACTTAGACACACACAATGTCATTCGATACCATCCGATCACTATTGGATTCCATTCAACTCACTTCTGACATCTCCCACTCATCTCAGTCACCTCCACTAATGTAATGTGGCACACTCGCCAACACCCAAAGCTCGACACATCTATCTGTGATCCCACTTAGTCATAACCGAGTCGAATCCAAAATCACTGCTCGTACTATGCGTCACTCATGCACCTCCGTATCATCGTCACGACTGTTGAATCCCCATCATCTCAATCGTCACTATACATGAGCCTTTCCAGGCCAATAAGACTCATCCACGTCTATCGATAGTGGCGTATGCCACAACCGCCTACAGACCAATTCCAGAAACACTCCGCTATCGAGGTTCCACACCCATGCGGTCAATTCACCTCAGATACCAATCTCTTAACACTCAATATCCACCGATCGGTCCACCTCAGGATCCGGTCACAAGTACCACACTCCTGGTAACTTGTCCAATCAATCTCAAACTAGGGTTATCACGAACCCGGCTGCTCACTCCAGCACGACCATCCTGACTGATCCATCGCTTTCAACTCTGAAAAGTCTTCATACTTCGATAATGGCATCCAACTAACCAGTAACCACAATCCGAGGACCTCATCCACTCGTAACTCTGCGGTTTCTAGCCGATATACCCATAAGAACTTGGCCTTACTCGGTGTATAACACTGCACAACCAGGACATGGCACAATCACGGCATGCCATGCTAAACCAGATCTGTACTGTGGCATCCTTTGCCAAACAAAATCCCCTCGGGAGTCAACAAACGAAAACATGGCATCTCACGCCAAATAAGATCAAACGTTCCTATTCCCAACAGTCTCAACTCGGGTCGTCCACGTCCTCCACTGATACCACTTTTCCATAATCCGCTATCTGACATAATCGTTCAATGGTCCCGACTCTCAAAGCCATCAGACTGGGACAACTGGTCGACTAGGTCCCATCCACTAGTAGCACTACGGCTCTAAGCCGTTAGATTCACACGAACATCGATCCTACTCGGGATCCAACCTCACTAAACACGGCATCCTATGCCAATCAAACCCTAAACCAGCGCACTACGTTCCAAACATGACCTAATCAGGGTTCGATTCCACTGAATCCTCATACTCTCACCCTAACTCTCAGGTTGATGACAGGTTGTTACCACTGTAGAGACATCACATCCAGCGCCTGCGCATCACTCTAAGAGCAACTCATGCTCTGATACCAAACTAACAAGACCCGTCACAATCCCCCTAGATTATTGTGGGGCGTGCTTGCTCCTATCTGACACTGCGTGTCAGACTAGGGATAAAATTGTCACTCGCTCAGGGTCCATCAGAGTACACCAGGGATAAACAGTTTACTAAAATTATTTATATCGAAACTTACATTTATACACTTCACATAAAAGCATGCATGCATCATAAAACAGTTATTTCAAATACTTTCTCGGAAGCAAGACGTATTGCTTCCCAAATCAAAACACAGTGAAAAATGCTTCTCAATCGAAGCCATCATCTTAGTAGGGCCTCAGCCTAAAACAAGATCATGGAAAACAAGTACGGGTCTCAACCCAAACAGAAAACACAAACAGAAACTCGGCCCAAACCATAGACCATGAGGGAACACATCCCATGGGAACTCATCCCAATATCAGTCATGATTCTCATCCTAGCACATGTACATATAGCTCTGGACCGCTCACAATCCTAGCATGTCACCGTGAACACATCACTCGTCGCGACCCTCTCTAGATCATCGTGAACACATCGCCGATCGATCTCAGAGACTAACATCAGCACTCCTAAGTCGAGCCTCTCTCGGTCATTGCTTCCCGCGGCTACTGAATAACAGGCATTGCATCGTGACCTCTCTGGAAGAAACACATTTGCAGTTCGGAGGCGAGCGTCATATCATCCGGGACTCAAACCCGAATGCCATCATCAATAGGGCCTCAAACACGGAACATCACCAAATGGGTCACAGCCCGAAAATCCAGTGTCTAACGACACTTCATATCCCAGGATTTCTTGAATCCTATAAAATCCACAACTGGGTCTCCTGCCCGAAATATCTTTCATAAAACTCATAACTGGGGCATAGCCCGACTTATCTCGTATTTGACTATACTCTAAGTCAAACCTCAAATCAACTGGGTCATACGCCTGAAGGATATTTCTAAGCTGAAAACCATTTCTCATTTTCAAACCACTTTCAAATCATCGTTCAACTGAGACTCATGCCCGAATCTTGATTTCACGCATCTCCGTGAAATCCTCCAAAATCGAAATCAATTCATCGGTTTCACACCTCTACGTGAAACCTTCGAAATCACATAAAAAACATGCACGTAGTATACTAAGCCGAAGCCCAAACATCATATAAAATAGAAATCTCGAACCATATTCCAAACAATTCATATTTAAATCACATGCACTCATGATATCTCAAATATTGTTCAAAAACACATGTAAAACATTTATTCTTGCATCATATTCATAAAATAAAGTCCACTCACAGATTGTCTAAGCTGTGCATTGATACGAGTGTCATAAGCCTCTTTGGGCTAATCTGACCTCTTCGAGTCATCCGGACCAATCCAAAACATACTCAAAGGTTAGTAACAACCTAAACAAGTCCATATCAAGAACCCCCAACATTCCTAGAAAAGTCAACGTGTCTCATACCCGTTTCCCTAGGCTTTAAACCTCAATTTGACCAACCTAACTATCTCTGATCGACTAAAAACCAGCACCATTCGATTCGTATCGTCAAAACCTTTATAATGGTCCTGGTCCCACCTTGACACGTGCCCCCACGTGCGGGTCAAAGTGGTTGGTCAACGTTGACCAAAAAGTCAACGCTGATGTTAGCAAATTTAACGCTGACGTTAGCAGTCAAAGTCAATGCTGACGTCATCGCTGACATCAGCTGTGACATCTGACACTAACACTTGTCAGTCTGACATCTGACACGTGTCTGCTAACGGTGCCACATGTCAGCAGTTCATGGGTCCACGTGTCTGACATGTCAGTGACACGTGGCACCCTTTGATTAGTCTATGTCACTGAAATGTCAAGTTGACTGTGCACTGACAATTGCCACGTGTCCATCCCCCATTGGGCCACGTCACCTAACAATCTAGTAGGTGATTACGTCAGCTGATGACGTCATCACCCCTAACCTCTGTCCATGTCAGCCATTTCTCTGAATTGGGTCGAGTAGACCCGCGACCTTGACCCGGTTCTACCTCCCTCGTTTCTGGCCCGTTTTTGAAGCCGTTACCTCCTACACGATCGTCTAGTCCTATGCAATGGATCGATGGATTCAAAACACATAAAAATGTCCTGGAAACTACATGTCTGATCATGAACCTGCACAGCTATTTTCAAGCTTCCTACCTACCCCATACAACCGTCCTCCTCCTTCGATTCCATTCCCAAATGGCTCATACGACCACCACCCCAACGTAAAAAAAACACCCCCAATGTCCAAATCCAAAGTTTTGAATTCAAAAGCCACGAGTTTCAATTTTTACCTTTTTCACGGTTTCCTCAGCCGTTCACGGTGGCTCCGCCTTCCCTCTCTATTCCTCTGGTCTCACTCTCATTACCTATGTCCATCTAAGGTCTCAAGAAGGTGATGGGATAAGGATGGATTGAAATGGATAAGGGGTTCTCGGTTTTGGATCGAATGAAAAGAGAAGGGGTGCAGATGCATGTATGTGAGGGAAGTGAGCAATGGATGAGTGACACTTGTCACTCATCCATTGGGCTTGAAACAAATATCTGGGGCCCATAACAGGACGAATGTCGCTCGTTTCGTAAAATATGCAATATTACCCCGAAACTTCCGTGACCCGTAATTTTCCCGTCGAATGTTCGATTTTGACGTCCCGCCTGTCTACGGACTCGTATCGACTCGATCTACGTAACAGTCCTCGGTCCACGTGGAGTGGACCTCTCGGGTCAAAAGTTAAATTTTTACCCTCATCTATGGGTAAAATCGTAATTTTGCCTCGAATGTCCGATGATCCTCAACTAATCCCGGATTAACTTGGCTAATTTTCGATTTAATCTTAATTAATCCCAAAAATTTGGGACGGGTTGTTACAGCTTGTGTCCTCATTGGATGAGAAGGAAAAGAAAAAAGTACTTGTTGAGGTCCAACATGTGTCAAGCACTAGGCCACACCTAATATACACTATCAACACAAGCCCCACTTAGATGAATCCAATCAAGACCTTCCTTCAGAATGGCATACCTCCGAAGAACAAGATAGAGGCCAAGAAGATCAAAAAGAAATTTGCTCGGTATACCATCTAGGATGATCATTTATAAAAAAAAAAAAACATGTTTCACCACCTCATTCATGAAATGCCTGACATTAGGCCAGGGGGGACTACATGATAAGGAAAATGCACAAGGGCATTTGAAGAGATAATTCTGAGGCATGAACATTGACACACAAGGCATTTAGATAACAATTCTATTGACCAACTATGCTCGTCGATGCCATTGCACTCACCCAGAAGTGCAAAAAATGCCAACGACAAGCACAAATTCCCTCCCCCCCCCCCCCCACCCCCACCCAAACAGAGAACTTTAACTTCTATACTTATTCCATGACCTTTCTCACAATGGGGACTAGACCTAATCAGCCAGATGCTTAAAGGCAAGGGAAAGATCAATTATGTTGTCGTAGCCGTGGACTACTTCATAAAGTGGACAAAAGCAAAACCACCTCCTGGTTCCTCACCATGTCTGGCTCTTCCTCAGCATTGATAGATTAAGACCAAATAGACCTGTCTAGATGTGGAATTTTTAGCTTCTTTAGCACTGTTTGGCCTTCCAAGATCGAGTTAATCTTAAGATATATGGTCCTCCTAACAGCCTCCAAGACCTAAATCTTGCTCTACTTCTTTTATTGAAATATTTCACTTAAAATCCAAAAGTGAAAGTGCCATTTATAGGCTCCTGAAAAGCAATTGCTACAAACCCACTCGGCCAGCTGAAGGGTTACGCATTTAAGCCCAAGTCGTGCATACTCAACCCGTGGAAAACCACTCAATGTGTTAGACCACATAACCGCAAGTGGCACTCAGTCAACCATGGACATTCCAAGACGATCGACCACATAATCGTGCGAGGTTCTGTTCATATGGGACAAGCTAGGTGACATACACTCATCTTACAAGTGGCTCTCGGTCGGTCATGGACATTCCTAGTCGATCGGCTATATGATGTGCAATGTTCTGCTCAAGTAAGACGAGCAAGGTGAAACACACTTACAAGTGGCTCTTGGTCGACCATGGATATTCCTAACCGATCGGTCACATGATCATGCACTCAAGTGGGACAAGAAAGGTGACATATACTCACCTTGTTAGTGGCTCTTAGTTAGCCATGGACATTCCTAACTCATCAGCCACATGATCATGTGAGGTTCTACTCAAGTTAGAGGGGCAATGTGACATACACTAACCTTACAAGTAGTTATCATTCGTCCATGGAGATTCCAAGCTAATCAACAACTAGAACGTGCGAGGTTCTGCTCAGGTAAGATGTGCAAAGTGACATACACTCATCTCGCGAGTGGCTCTCGACTAACCATGGGCATTCCTAGCTAATTATCCACATGATCGTACACGGTTTTTCTCAAGTGGAATGAGCAAGGTGACATACACGCACCTTGTAAGTGGCTCTCGGTCTGCCATGGGCATTCTAAACCGATCGACCACATGATCGTGCGAGGTTCCACAAAAAAAGGGACGAGTAAAGTGAAATACAATCAGCTTTCAAATAGCTTTCAGTCAACCATGGACATTCCTAGCTGAATGGAGATGATCCACGATGACTCTCCTCTACCAAGTGCTTGGGGTACTGACGGCTAGCATGGGACATACCCACAAAGTTTGACAGGTAATAACAAGCCCTCAATTAAGGAAATCCATTTTAGTCAATGACTTGGGGAACTTTTTTTCATGCCTAATTTCGTCAACTCGAATAAGGCCAAGAAATCTCACAAAAACCACACCAAGCCCTCGACTATACACACATCCAAGCAACTTAACCTCAGACAAAGAGATTAAGAAATGTCTAGCAGAACACATCTGTTCGGCCTAGCACTAGTATGGTTGAGCAAACGGGTCCCACAATCCTAATCTTGGACAATAACACAAACAATCCTTAGGTCGACTAGATCTAGTCGGCCTACCCCTACCTTGGTTGACTGAGCATGCAGAAAATATGACTCAATACCACACAAGGACACGTATAAGCTTTAAGAACAATGTCGTTTATCTCATATCGAACTATTCTACCACCAACATTCAATACTATTATAAATATAAGGGTATCTACCCTCCAAAAAAATAATGACAATCTTACCTTTGCACTGCGTAAATTACTACAGTACGCTCCACACTTAATCCTACTTAAACATTAGAGACCATTAGTCTGGCACTACACCAGTGCTCATTTTCTCTTATCTTCTCCTTATAGGTTCTGTCACTACGAGGAGAGCGACTGAGGGGGCTCAACGAGATGAGTCTAAATTGGTCCATTTAATACATCAATAGTTTCAATGTGAGTTTACCTCAATTTTTCCTATTTAATCGCTTTATTAGTCTTAATTTATTATTTTTGTCTTTAATTTAAATTATTATTTTTTTATTTCAAAATTTAATTTATCACATTTACATTCCAATTTAATTTCTTTAAGCGTAGTTAATTTTTATTTTCAATTTCATTATTATGCTTGTATTTATTTCGCTCCAAAAAGCTGAAAAAATATAAAAAATACAAGTTCAAAACCCAAAGATCCTTGACCTTTGTTGATACCATATCGACCGACCACCTTCTAGGCACAGGGCCCGCCAGGACAAGACGAACGCATACCGATATTGTAACGACCCGTCTCGGGAGTCAGGATTAGGGAAGTGCTTGGTGACGAATTAACTGAGTTAATTGGTGGTTAGTTGGTTACTTTTGGACTTTGGGCGCGAAATGACGGTTTTGCCCCTAGAATGGGCAAAATGTTGACTTTTAGTTCGGACGGTCAATTGGGCAGTGACCGATGACCGTGACATAGTTTGGGACGTCACGAGTCCGTAGACAGGTGGCACGTCCGATTTGGACAATCGGAGAAAAAGTTATGGTGTTTGGAAGGTTAAGGGCGTTACTGTAATTTTGGTTAAATAGAGGGAAAATGTTGACTTTTTGCTGGACTCTTGGTTTTCACGTAGACCGAGGACCGTTGGATAGGTCTCGGTGTCCTGAGTACAACGACAGACGGCATGCTTTCATCGGACGTAGGACAAGTGAAATACGGGTCTAGAACGGCGAAGGGCAAAATGGTAATTTGGACTCACAATGGGCATTTTGGTCTTTTGGTGCCTTGGGATTTGTGCAAAGGAGATGAGGACAAGTGTGCAGTGTGTGATTGGATATTTTGAGATGAGACCATGGGATTGTGGACACGTGGGGTGTGTGTAGTGGGTTTTAGCATTTTGCACGGTGAAAATTTAAAAGGGGTTGCTGTTTGGTTTGAGTCGTGTTTGAAGAGGAAATCAGAGACTGAGATTGAGGGAGGAAATCGATCAATTACAGGGAGGTGTGATCCTTGTGAGTGTGTGAGTGTGATCAGAGGGAGGTTGAGAGTGCAGGGTTGTGTTGAGAAGACTGAGAGGTGAGTGTTTGTGTGTGAGGAGTGCGCGAGTGTCTTAGGGAAACAGAGAGGTGTCGAGGGTGTGGTGCAAGCATCAGTGATCAAGTTGATCCAATTGGGCTCGAGGGGAAGCTAGGTAGGCTGAGGAAAACTCTATGGACGCAGAGGATCACGGCGGCGAGTACGCCGGAGGTGAGAAAGACGGTAAGTCCCTGTTTCCCCTGTTTTGCAGTTTTGATTCAAACTTAAAGTCATGACTTTTGGAGCTGAGTCGAGGGATTCTGTGAGGTCTTTGAGACTCAGTAGGTCCCTAGGAATCTTTTAAACTTGAAGCCGTGAAGGGGGGATGCGTGGTTGGCCGGGAATGGCGTAAGTGCGCGCGTATCGAGACGACGTCGGAATGGTCTATGAGTGGACATTGATTTCTAACTCTTGATGTATGCATATATGTTTTAATATGTTTTCATACATGATTCTATGATTTGCTTTATGATCTTGATGGTTTGTGGTTTTGCAAGATTTTCGAGGTATTTTACGAAATTTCACGTTTTACGAGGTTTCGATTTCTCTTGTGATTTGACGATGGTTTTAATGGTCTGATTTCGGGATTTGAAATGTGATTTGATGTCAATGATTTGATAAGGATTTCGGAAAAGAGCTTTCGGGCTTGGGGCCCTGTTTATGTGATTTCGGAAATTGTGTTTCGGATTTGGTTTTGAGACTTGAAAGGGAAAGTCTGGATTTGAGTTTAAAGACTCGGTATGGTTTTGAGTTTAAAGACTCGGTGATTATGATACCCTCCAAGGCCTGTGATTGTGTTTTGAGTTTAAAGACTCGGATATCCCGGAAAGGCCTGGTTATTGTGCATTGTGTTTTGAGTTTAAAGCCTCGGGCGCACGTGAGATCCAGTAAACTTGTATGATTGATGTTTTTCACTGGTTTTCCGATGTTTTAGGGCAGTGGCCCGAATGAAATGGTTTTCGATGGTTTAGGACTGAGTTCCCGGAAATGAAACTGAGTTGAGGCTGAGGCCTGGATTTGAATAACGGATTTGTTACGGGTGTTGATAAGGGTTTTCGTTGATGGTTTTTGATATGAATGTTTTCATGACTTGAATGGATATGAATGCATTGGTTTTTATGTGGAGGGTAAAAATGTAATTGTTTTATTGAACTGTTTTCTAAATCATACTTTATTTTTGTCCACTCACAGTCTTTTCGTATTTTTGATTCCCTTCAGGTTGTTGTGGCACGGGGTGTTGATCGAGAGAGATGGAGACATCACACCCGCGATCCACAGTAGATTCAGCACGCCCTAGGAACTTCGGTTGCTGTTAGGCGGTCGAATCGAGAATCCCTTGTCCGACTTACGTGTCACATGGAGGTTGGATGTCAGTTTAGCCTTCGTGTCATGCGTAAGTTAGACTGGATTGGGATTTAGCCCTTAATCCCGGGGGATTAGGGGTGGGTCCTGACAGATACCCCGATCGGCACCCCCCACAAACATGGCCCGTCGATCGGCATATCCCTGTAGACCTGTCATTCGGCACCTGACAGGGTACGGGCACCAGCTAGCTGCAACAGTCACCTGACACCAACTCTGCCATAACCACTCCCTGATGGAGGCAGGTTGAAACTCCAGTTGGCGCCTCCTCCGGATGTCTAGGGCTCATCAGGTGACTCTTAGCCACAAAGCATAACCTGCTCCCAAATAGTAGCCCACCTACCGCAGTTATGGCTACAATAAATACCTTGAAACCATTCACAAAGATAAGACCTCAGAGACCTTATTCAGATTACTATATTTCTTTGCTCTTCGGCAGGCAGATACTAACTTAGGCATTGGAGTCCCTTCGGCGGACACCACACCGGTGTCAAGTCTTTGCAGGATCTCTGCCGAGCGGCAGCGCCCCCAGCGGGCCCAAAGCACCACGTAGCTAGTCCTAGATCCCCCAGCGGGTCTCATCAAGTTGGTCCATTTCCAGATCAAACAATTGGCGCCGTCTGTGGGAAACGACTTTTCGTCATACTAACTCACATACCTTCGCTCAGCCCTCTGCCGACTCGCAATGTCTGCCGAACGGGATGACGGTGAGCTCAATAACACCCCCCCAAGGAGACTGCAATCGAGCCCGAACCAACCTGCCTTCCGAGGACATGCTCGAGATGCTGAGAACCCTCCGATCGGAGGTCGTCGAACTCAAAAAAGCAACGTTGCCATCGAGAGCAAGAACCATGTGTGGGGAGAACAGCATGGGAGCGTCATGGCTATCCTGTAATCCACGCACGAGGAACTGGAAGAACAGCAGGAGGCAACCAAACGGGCCTTGGCCGCCGCATCCCGTCGACAGGAGTTCGACGCCTGCCGAGTCGAGATTGGTGACACCTGCCGACCTGAGGTGTCCGGTCGCCTTCTCTTCCATCAGACCGATCTGCCTGGTCCCTTGGAAATGCAGATCTACCGTGACGCCCGCCAACTACTCGACAAGAGACAAACACAAGCCCCAGCCCAACCGCCTGACTTACCCCACTCATGACCATCGTATCGAGGCACAACCACCTTTGCCACTACTATCCCAGGGCACCCGATCACTGTTTGGATCGACACATAGGCCGACACAGTATCTGCGGCTCTCCGCCCAACCACCAGGCAGTCCCCCCTTACAGATCAGAAGGCACCAACTGGAGGACAATTCCATCTCGACCACAGCCTCGTCTGGGCGACTGCAGTCACAACCTGGGAAGCCCAGGTGCGGCGGCAGTATGGATCATTTGCCAGCCAAGGACCGGCCAACCGGTGACCGGCCAACCGGGTCAGATCGGCCCAACCGATCAGACGAGGTGGTCCAGGAACTCTTCCAACGCGTTCGGGAGCTGGAGGCCGGCAGACCAAAGGCCTGGACGCTGCCCAGACCCCGGACCAACATCAGTCCCTTCACATACTGCATCATGCTATACCGTCACGAGACGGAGGTTAAACCCTTAAAGATCGCCTTGTACGATGGACAAGGAGACCCAGACACTCATATCAACAATTACTAATCCGCACTAGCCTTCAGAAATCTCTTCGACGAAACGCAATGCCTGATTTTCAGCTCCACCCTCACTGGGACCGAGCTTAACTGGTTCTATCGGTTGGAACCGCAAGCAATCGACTCGTTTGACGGACTACATGCGGTCTTTCTAAACAAGTTTATGATCCAGATGGATCAATTACTCACAACGGAGGACCTGGGTACCCTTCGACAGGGAGATGGCGAGCCCCTACGCCAATACGCCGCTCGATTTAGCTTGGAGTACTCCAAGTGCCATGAGACAGATGACAAGGCTGCATACCAAGCTTTCCTCAACGGGCTGCGGGAGTCCACCTTCAAGTACCATGCCTTCACCCAGGGATGGGACGATTACAATGAACTCATGAGGCAAGCAGGAATACATGCCAAGGCAGAGCACTTTAACTCTCCCCAGGCGGTACCCCGACCTGACCCGACCAATGCACATCCTTTACCTCCAAGCAGCCGGCAGGCAGAATCACCTCCATCAATCAATAACACGCGTACGGATCACCAGTCTGACTCGCACTCCGGTAAGCGGAAGGGGACGTATAGAAAGGATCATACTTGGAGAGAAAAGTACCACAATAAGGGGCGGGGACCGAACCACCACCAGTCGGGTAAACCCCACACGGGACCACATCGAAGTACGAAACTTATTCCATCCTGAACACCTCCCTTGAAAATGTCTTAATGAACATCGAAGCCACAATACCCAAGCCACGAGTACGACCACCCGGCCCCCGCCCGGGCATCCAATCCAACCTATATTGCCAGTACCATAAGTTCAACGGCCATACCATCGACGAATGCGTGGCCTTCTGCGACATCGTGGAGGCACTCGTAAGGGAGGGGAAGATAAACTAGTTCCTCCAACATGCGCGCCCCGCACAGGGTCTACCACAAATCAGCACAATCAGTGGGGGGCCTACCATTTCTTCCTCTTACACCTCTAATCGTGCAAGGAAGAGCTTCTTGCGAGCTACGACATCCAACCACCAAATCTTCAACATCGAAAATGGACGTGCCGCCAAGGTCGCACGGGCGAGGTGGACACCCATCACCTTCACCGAAGAAGAAGAACGGGGAGTCATCTTTCCCCACGATGATCCATTGATCATTCGAGCGCAAATAGCCAATTTCGATGTCAGGTGGATCTTGGTGGACACTAGAAGCTCCGTGAACGTCTTCTTTATGGACACTTTCAACCAATTGGGCATCAACCCCACGAGCCTCACCTACGCTGGTTCCCCGCTACTCAGCTTCTCGGGCAATTCTGTTATGCCCCTTGGTACCATCTCCTTGCAAATCTCTTTGGGAAGTGCGCCCAGGTTCGCGACGGCCATCACCACTTTCCTTGTGGTCGATTGCCCAACGGCCTATAACGTTATTTTGGGCAGGGGACTTCTCAACCAGCTTAGCGCCGTTATCTCTACTCGGTCCTTTCTCATGAAGTTCCCTACCATTATGGGCACTGGTCAAGTCCGCGGTAATCAACAATCTGCCAGCTCATGCTATCAAACCGCCCTGACAAAGCGGTTTTCGACACTCAAATCGTAACAGATAATGGCACTCAATTCTGCCTACATACGATCGTAACTGATAATGGCACTCAATTCGATTCTACTCGTTTCCGACACTTCTGTGGTGCCTATGGTATCAAGCTTTGCTTCGCTTCAGTTGCGCATCCCCAGGCTAATGGACAAGTTGAAGCCGTAAACAAGCTTATCAAGCACAATCTCAAGGCTCGACTACATGACACTCCAAAAGGCTAGTGGTCCGACCTCCTGTCTGACGTTCTATGGTCCTATAGGACATCCTACCGGACCTCAACTAAGGAAACACCCTTCGCCATGACTTTCGGGACAGAAGCTGTCATCCCGGTGGAAATTGGGGAAACGTCTTACCGCGTACTATCATATGATTCACAAGAGAATGAGGAGCTCCTAACGCAAAACCTCAACTTTATCGAGGAAAGCCGCGACCAGACCAATCTCCGCAATATGGCACACAAACAGAGAATTGCTCGTTACTACAACTCCCGAGTTCAAGAACGCAGTTTTTAGGTTGGCAATTGGGTCCTCCGCAAGGTCAGCTTGGCCACTAAGGATCGCGCTGCTGGGACACTCAGGCAAACATGGGAAGGCCCCTACCTCATTACGAGCTACAGGCTACGGATGGTCGTTCCCTTACACACCCCTGGCATGCGGATCATCTCAAGTTATTTTACAATTAAATACTTTCCCCATGTATTATATTTTAAGTTTTTTTGTACTCGATTTGGCTATCTCCAGTCGACCTTGCCTTTCCGGCAAGTGTTCTTTCCTTTGTCTACATGTTAAGTTTTGTCTTAAAATTGGGTCTTTATTGGCTCTTGCCGACCGCACTCAACGTCCGCCCTGACAAGCATCTGCCTACCCTGCCGACAGAAAGACACTTATGTTTTGTTCAGTTTTGGTAGTTCAGTTTGTTGTCTGTCACTATTATGTTTTGTTCTTCAGTTTTGTTCGATACCCACTTGCCCAAACCCTGTGCATCGGCATGCCTAACAGGTACGGTTACAAAAGTTGCGAACAGACCAACTAACGCCAAGTATACTCGCCTATCGGCAGTTATATTTCACAAAACATATATAAACAAAATAAAGACAACTTCGCACGACAGACAACAATTGTAACTCATCATCGGCATTTCATTTCATATATAAGAAAAAAGTACATATTACACGGGGCAATCCCGGGATTACAAAAAAAAACGAAAAATACACAACACTAGGCCGCTCATACATCCACCACCACCTCCTCGTCCACCGCTTGGGCTTGCCCGGAGGAAGACGCCTCGACACCTTTCTCCCCGCTGGTTGGCCGCTCTCTCTCACCGTTCGGTGGCTAACCCTCCAGCGTGAACGTTTTCGTCAAGGCTGGGGGATCATCCAGCCACGAGAAGTTGAGGGGGACCCCCAGATTGAAATACTGCACCCGTTGTACGCAATCATCTTCTACTTCGGTAAGCGCCAAGTCAAGATGGTTCGCATACACCGGGTCGACCATAAAGTTCGCTAGGGTCTACTGTCGGTCGGCGGATAGCAGGACTCGAAACCTGTCCACCTCCCCATGCCACTCGCCCACAGCCTTCTCTTGCTCATTCAGCTTCAGGGAGAAAGGTTGCACCGTCTCTTCCCGGTCCGCTATCCCCCTCTCGGCCGCCTCAGTCCCGACGGTTGACCTGTAGCTTTAGGACACATCGGTTGCGCTCTAGGTCGAACAGCTTCTCCCGGACTAGGTTACACGCCTCCCAGTCTTCCGCAGTTACCGTTGCCTTCGACGGACCTGCAAAACACACAAAAAAAATCATCAGACCCCGTCTCGGCAGACCTAGCTACCAAACGATGGCCACCGGTCGAACGGAAGGTAGACAACCACCGGACTGAAAGTGGCTGGGAATCCTCGCTTGGATTGCGCTGACATCCCCCTCCCACGGCCCTGACACCCAACAAAATCGGTGCCTCCAGCTCTTCTGCGAAGTCGACACGTTGTTGATGAACGCACCCCGGGCGATCTTGTGCAGGCACTCCATCTGGTACCACCCCGGCTCGTAGGTCAGCCTCTTGAAGTGGTACAGAGCGCACAACTGTCCCCAGGTCGGCTCTGGCAGTCCCGCCAATCGGAAGGCCGTGTATAGGCTACCCAGGATGATCCAGCCATTCGCGTTCAGCTGGCCCATGGCTAAGTTGACCCTTGCCATCATGTCTTGGAGCCATGGGTGTAGCGGCAGCCTTACTCTGTACTCAAAGCAGTCGACGTAAAATACCGGGCGGCACTATGTCCACTGGGACGTTGTACAGCTCCCGAAACCTATCCAGATCGGGTTGTCGGATGGTGTTCGCCTCATAATCCACGGTATACTCCGTCTTCGCCACACCGTCAGCATCCAGCTCCATCGGTGAGCTTGTGACCATTCAGCTATCTTCGTCGTCCGAGTCGACCACGACGACTGGCGGGGATTGGCGTTGTTTCCTTCTCTCGGTGGGTCGGTGGGCCCCAAACTTGCTGCACTCCCCCTGTCGTCTCACCTCCTTCCTCGGTAACCTAAGAGCCCTATCTAGGCCATCACTGTTGCTGGACGACGAGGAACTTTTGGATGTGGACCCACTAGTAGACGTTGAACCACTACGCTCGCTCGGCACATCGCTTGCCAAGTGCGACGGTGCTTCCCCGCCAAAAGTTTGAGGGGAGCTAACCCCAGATCCACTAGTTGACTCTAACTCTGACATCTACAAAATTACCAAAAAACAGAAGCTACGACTAAGCACCTACACTACCGAACAGAAATTTAGAAGAGGTGTCGTTCGGCAAGCTTTTACCTGTTACGTAAAGTCTCAGCGGAATTGGTCGCAAGTATGTCTCTTTTCCTATCGACATATACAAATCCAACCGACACAAGAATTTTCTTCACAAATGCACTGAGTAAAAAGTGGAAAAGTCAAAAACTTCCACCCCCTTTTATAGGCCCCTGGCACTCCTCGAGATGCGCGCTTCTGATCTGACGGTCATCAGGCTGATACGGCCACCTTCCAACTACGAATACATCCTTGTACCGTATGCACATCCATACCGTATATTCCCACCATATATGTACCTCCTATACATCACCAAGTTGCATCACTACAGCGTGCCGACCGGGGTCCATCGTCATCCCCTCGACGACATACTTCCTCTCTATGTCGGTAAGCACGCACTACGACTGACGGGTTCCCGCCATGCCCCCTCGGCCGCCATTACACGATCGTCCGATCATCCAGGTGGCAGAACGGCAGGACTCGGCAACAGGGAATCCCTTCACATCGGCCATACGGTTCACCTCCTCGATCCATGACTTGGGGGCTACTAGGGGACAGGGCGCACCACCCTGGTCGGTCGACAGATATCGGCCGTCATCACAAGTCCTCGACCGAGGAAATCCGCCTTAGTCAAAGACTTGGGGGACTTATATTGATACCATATCGACTGACCACCCTCTAGGCACAGGGCCCGCCAGGACAGGACGGACGCCGACCGATACTCCGATCGGCACCTCCACAAATATGGCCCGCCGATCGGCATATCACCGCAGACCTGTCATTTGGCACCTGACATGGTACAGGCACCAGCTGGCTACAACAGTCACCTGACACCAACTCTGCCATAACCACTCCCTGACGGAGGCAGGTTGAAACTCCAGCTGGCACCTCCTCCGGATGTGCAGGGCTCGTCAGGCGACTCTCAGCCACAAAGCATAACCTGCTCCCAAACAGTAGCCCACCTACCGCAGTTATGGCTACTATAAATACCTTGAAACCCTTCACAAAGGTAAGACCTCAGAGACCCTATTTAGATTACTATATTTCCTTGCCCTTCGGCGTGCAGATACTAACTTAGGCATTTGAGTCCCTTCGGCGGACACCACACCGGTGTCAAGTCTTTGCAGGATCTCTGCCGAGCAGCAGCGCCCCCAGCAGGCCCAAAGCACCATGTAGCTGGTCCTAGATCCCCCAGCGGGTCTCATCAAGTTGGTCCATTTTCAGATCAAACAACCTTGAGGTAGTGAAATAATCTGGACAAAAAATAAATTTTCTTACTTGGTCGCACAATCGTGATATTAGAAGTCAGAACGGACACATCCAACATTTATTTTTCCATTTAGGACATTTGGTGGTCGGGTGGTGGCACACCTATGCATTTATTTAAAGAAGGTACAAAATCCCTTTTATCGACTTAATCCATCAAATCGAGGGAAACACACCGAAATCAAGGCATTTTGGATGCATTAGCGACACAACGACACTTGGATGTAGAATCCAAATGATGACCAATGTACCTCAATTTCAATGTCTATGTCTATGTAAATTCTCTAAATCGACATGTATACCCTTCTTTCTGAGATGATTTTTATTAATGGGATATATTCTTAACAAAAAAGTACTTACTTTAAGATCTGTTACCTCTGTGTTTGTGTAAAATTATTATTTTTGTAATTAATGACGTCTTTTCCAAGATTGGTACTCTCTTTTCCTTACACAAGTTGATGGAAAGTAGACCAAAAATAAATGAAAAATTCTTGATTGTATAAAAAAGTACAAACGAATGGATAATAATTAATCAGCATAAAAGAAGAAACCCAAATAAAATCACAAAACAAGAAACTCTCAATTACCAAAAAAAACTTTACAATACCACAATTGGAATTAAAATAGTACGTCACCACATTGATTTGAAAGAATTGAAACCTTTCAATAAAAAATTTACAATACCACAATTGGAATTAAAATAGTTCTTCAAACCCAAAAAATGATCTTCTTGATTAATAATATTGGAAGAGAGATTACATTTTACACATTGATATTAACTTCCTCTTTTATGAGAATCAAATTCTGGACTTCCCACATAAAACGTGGAGAGAATTACATTAGGCCATATAGCACTAAGTGACAGGACCATTCCCAATCCCCCCGGGATTAACACGGGATGGCCCTGCTCCCGTCTGACACGAAGTGTCAGACAAGGGATATTTCCGACCTTTGCCCTCCCGGGCTATCAGAGTACGCTAGGATCCGGAGGAGGCATGTGATATCTCGGTCTCTGCTACAGTCCACACCCGATGTCAACCTGAAGGGCAGTCAAAACATTAAAAGCTGTGAGTGGACAAAACAAGAGTTTATAAAAACATTTCATAAAATACCTTTATACCCTTCACTAAAAAGCATTCATGCATTCGAAAACCATTTAACCGAAAGAACCATATGTGGGACTAAGCCCAAAACCATAATGAAAACAACCGTACGGGCCACTGACCAAATCCATAAGGGACTCGGCCCAAACCAGAAATAAACCAAGTACACGAGCCACCGCTCAAATCCTGTGTAACCACACATCACATATCATATATCATATTTATATCATATACACATATAATTCACACAACCAATTCTGTCACAGTTTCCAAAGCTACGCGCGTGCTACCTAGGTCTCAATCCGAGTCTTCTCAAAGTCAAGATCAATGTCCGCAGACCACTGACCCTACCCGAGGTAATAATAATCATAGCCTTCCTGAGAGTAAGGAACCCAACTGGGGGGTGACTCCACTCAGTCGGTGCTCCGTGACTACTCCGGGGTCCACCCAGGCCAACGACCCTCCCCGGAGGAGATAATAGAAGTAAAGCAAGGTATATAAACATATATATACATAACATAAATATTCATGCCCGTTTCCCCTGAACCGTCATGATCCATAACAACATAACCAAGGTTCATACTGGTTCCCATAAACCGTCATGAACCAGAATGACCTGACAAAGGTTCATGCCGGTTCCCATAAACCGTCATGAACCGCAATGACCTTTCCAGAGTTCATGCCGGTTCCCATAAACCGTCATGAACTTGGAAATCCATCTAGGGTCCCTGACCCGAAATCATAAACCGTAAAGTAAACTAGGTCTCGTGCCCAGACGTATGACATCAGCTAGGCACCATGCCCGATATCTGAGGTCATATGCCCGACACAAAACCAAATGGGTCTCATACCCGAGTTTATCCTTTTGAAATCCAAATCCAGTTCATTAAAACCAATAAAGAAATACAGACCCGTATAAGCACCGTATAAGGCCGAAACCTCGAAATATGTGCTTATACATAACCACATACAAATGCACCCATGGCATCATCAAACATGTAATAAAACATATAATAAACATTTATGCATGCACCAATTTAGAAAACAAGGTCCACTCACAGGCCGTCTGAGCTGCCGCCTCGATTTGCGTGTCATAGGCTCTCCCGAGCTGATTACCATCACCGGGACTCCCAAACCTGTCCAAATTTTAATACAAGGTTACTAACTACTTATTTAACCTCCCATTAAAGCCCCGTAATTTTCCCGAACTTTTAACTATTTTTAAACCGACCATAAACCTTCCGACACCCCGAAACCTATCGAAACGATGTCCGATTGACACGAGACCAGTCTCAAAATCTTCGTTACATCGAATAGAAGATTTCCCGTGTTGAACACTTTCCCAAATTATGGCCCACGCACCCTCACGCGCCCCTAGAAGGTCGAAAATACTGTTCATCGTCTTCAACCTCTAGCTTAGTGTTCACGACACTGTTTATTCGTCCTCAACCTCGGTTTTCTCCGGTTTTCGGACCGATTTTAGGTCCATTTCATCCCATTTTAATCCTAATATCATCTTAATCATATTTCCTATCATTTAGACATTAAAAACCGAAGGAAAAACACCAAAACCGTGCCTATTCAATCCGGCCATGGCGGAGGTATTTTCCTCCATCATCCACGGTTGTTCCCGGCCGTTCTAGGCCTCGAAACCAATCCTAAAAGAACCTTAGAGTCCCCAGAAACCTTACCTAACCCTTAGAATCGAATAACAACTAACAAAACTAAATTTCAAAATTTGAAATATTTTCTTACCTCACAGGTTCCCCTCTGCCGTGTCCTCCGCCGTCCACCGTCCAGTCCTCCGGTTCCTCAGCCCCTCACACTCCTCTCGGTCACTCACAGAATGATGGAAGTGGTGATATGGGTGTACGTTAGGGAGAAAATGAAGAAAATGGTGGGAAGGGGGGTTTCGGGTTTGAAAGGAAAAACAAAGGATGGGGATGATGATGATGATGCTGAGATGAGAGAAATGAGGATTAGATGATTAGATGAGTGGTGAGGATTTAAAGATGAAATTAGATGAATGGCTAGGATTAATGAAGAAAAGATTAATTATAATAATAATAATTATAGTATTATTTTATTAAGTAGATCCACCTTTTTAGGAACTAGCCAATGGGATGAGTTGTAATGATCCGTCCCGAATATCGGGATTAAATATTAATTAATTATGGTTTAAAATGACTAATCGGGGATTAGTTGAGTGAAATCGGACGAATTGTGCAAAATGACCGTTTTGCCCCTAGCGTGGGAAAAATGTTGACTTTTAGTTCGGGCGGTCAAACGGACTTTGATTGATGACTGTGACATAGTTCGGGACGTCACGAGTTCATAGACAGGTGGCACGTTCGATTCCGACATTCGAGGAAAAAGTTATGACGTTCGGAAGTTCGAGGGCATTTTCGTAATTTGGCTAAAAAGGGGCCAAATGTTGACTTTTGACCCGGGAAGTCCAATGGACGAGGGCCAAGAACCGTTACGTAGGTCGAGTCGATACGAATTCATAGACAGGCGGCACGCCTAAATCGGAGATTCGACGACGAAGTTGTGGTCACGGGAGCGAAATCGATTAACCGAACGAACCAGGATTTCGATTAAAATATTATTAAATAGTGAATAGTGATCAGAGTTTGTGAAAACTTGGATAAGTGACAAGTGTCACCCATCCCTTGTTTTGAGGCCCTAAATTGTGGAACATGTTTCCCATTAATCCATATTATTTAATCATTCCTTATCATGCATTCTTCATCATCCGTCATCTTCATTTCTTCATTTATTTTCTTCAAAACCATATACCTCATTCCTACACAAACACCTCTCAATCATCATCCATTGCTTATGACCCGTGAACGAAAGTTGGAGAGGATGTTGAGACGAACCCAATGGTGGCCACGGTAAGGACTGTTGTGCACGGTGGCCGGAATTTTGGAAGGTAAAACCGTAGGATTCAAATTTGGGGTTTTTGATTTTGATGGTGTTGATCGATTCTAAGCTTAGGATGATGTTCTTTGAGCTCTCACGAGCTTGTAGGTGCAATTTGGGACGAATTTGGACGTTGGAGGTGAACGGAATGATGATTGGAAATCTGGCCGAAACTTTGATTGGCCATAACTTAAAATCCAGGTACTTTCTGAATTTTCTGGGTTAATATTTGGAATCCTTGGCTCGAGTAGATGGATTTACATAGGTAGAACATCGAATTTGGTTGAGAAACGAGCGAGATATCGAAGTTTGAAGTTTGGGGCATCAATGGAGTTTTCCGGCGAGAAATTCCGGCGAGTTGCCGTCGAGTTGACTCGGTCTCCGGCGAGTTGACTCATTGACCGGTGAGTTGACTCTGACCTGTTGACTTTTGACCGTTGACTTACTGTTCATGATGATGTCAGCGTTGACTTTGATGACATCAGTGTTGACTTTTTGGTCACCATTTGACTAAAACTTTGACCCGCTTGTGGGGGCTCGTGGGAGCGTATTTTTAGGTGGGACCAGGACTATTTTAAGGGTTTCGACGATCTGGATCCAATGGCGGTGGTTTCGGGTCGATCGGAGATCGTTAAGTTGGTCAAATTGAGGGTTTTCACCTCGGGAAACGTGTACGGGACACGTTGACCTTTCCGGAAAAATTTAGGGTTCTTAATATGGACTTGTATAGGTTAGTAGTAACCTTTGGATATGATTTGGACAGGTCAGGATGACCCGAAGAGGTCGGATTAGCCCGAGGAGGCTTATAGCACGCATATCGAGGCTGCAACTAGGACGGACTGTGAGTGGACTTTTGGTTTTCTAACCGTGATGCATGCATATATGATTTAAAATGCCTTATTATATGATTTGTTATGATTTGATATGATTTATGTTTCAATCTGGTGATTTCTCGGTTTTATGATTATTATATTATATTTTGGCACGATTTTCGAGAAATGGTGAAATTGATGTTTTGGGCTAGGCCCGGATTGAAAATGATGTTTTGACTCGGGTTATGAGTCAGGGAATTAACAATGATATTTGGACTCGGATTATGAGTCAGTGATTGATTTTATGGATTTACGTGATCGTGACAACTCGGGTTTACGGTTGCACGGATTTGCGTGAAAATGATATTTTGGGCTTGAGACCCAATGGAATTGTGATTTTGATTGGATTTGTATTTCCATGTGATTACATGATGATATTGATGATTTTTGGATTTATAAAGTAAATCGGGACTTGGGGCTGAGACCCTGTATTGAAAATGATTTTGATTTAAATGCAACTGTTTTTCACTGGTTTTTGTGATGATGATATGTTGCGGATAATTAGGACTTTCGGGTGGAAATATGTTTTTTCCCCGGAGTGCACCCTGGAGATAACGCTCGCCTTCAGGATGGAAGTGTTTACCCCGAAGAGGTCACGTAGCACGATCTTTGTCGAGCAGCCGAGGGAGGCTTGACTTAGATCAGATGTGCTGGATTATATATGGATCGGTAAGTGATGTGTTCACAAGATCCGGATTGTCGGCTGGTGATGTGTTCACAGCGGCGGATGCTCGGATTTTGAGCGGTCCTTGAGCCTATTGATATGCACGCGTTGCAGGGATAAACGTGACTCTAAGCAACTGGATATGGAAATAAGTCCCGTGGATTATGGAAAATGATTTTGAGGAAACCGTGGTTTAGCGGTTAAAATAATTTAAGAAAACTGTGAACTTTTTGAGATATTAAACTGATTTGGTGAACATGAGTTTTTATGGACCATGGGAAAACGTGTTTTTGATTTTATCGGTCCACTGTTGAATGATTTCATACTATTACTCATGTGTTTACGATATGCATGCAAGTTTGTGAAAACTGGAGGGTAAGAATATATTTTGGTAAATGTTTTTTTCAACCTTGTTTTGTCCACTCACACCTTTTTTGTTTTATTAACCCTTCAGGTCGTGGCGCGTTGATCGAGTCTATTCCTGAGGTGGAGGTATGTGTGGGCACAGGCGCAAAATTCCCTTGTCTGGCAGGTGCTGAAGGGTTGTTTCGGACTTTCAGTTGACTTGTCAGACGGGAGCAGGATCGGGCACGGTTATCTATGTCCTTCGGGGGCGGGTCCTGTCAATTGGTATCAGAGCACTAGGTTGCTGATGCTGTTGCCATGTCATACCTCTGGAACGTGAGCCTCGTGCGCGACCTGGTGGTGAGATGGGTATATTAGGGTATTTGAGACCTTGTGATAGATTTCGGAATGTAATTGACCTTGGTTCAAGGGTCAGATGTTAATTTGTGTAATTACGACTTACTAATTATCGAATCAGTATTCTTATGGGTCCCAGGATTTATTGGATCCAGAGGCTTGGAAGGTAGCACAATTGGGTAGGTTGGACCCACGATGAGAATATTCTCAGTAAATTCCTTGTGCGGAATGTGAGTTCCCAACGTCTAGAGTGTGTTGATGTATCCTTAGGCTTTGTAAGTGGTATATGATGTGGTTCACCTGCAATAATTTGCTAGGTGACTGGGTATGCCAGGGATGGCATGAATGAATGAGTCAAGAATTCGGTTAGGACTCGAGATGAGTCATGGTAATATCTTAAGTCTCAGGAGCTGTCGGGTTTTGAGGAACCCTAGGTAGTAATCGCGGAACCCTAAGGTGGGATGTTTGGTTCGGAAATGTGTGCTAGCGAGTGGTTTGACTCTTAATGACTTTTCGAAGTCGAGATCGAGTGACGATTGTGTCAGGTCTATTCATGTCAGCTTTAGTGGTGGAACTGCAATCCACAGTCGGGGTTGGTACATGTCGATGGAATCCCAGAGTGGGGATACAGAGTAGTGTACGGGTACATGATTCCATTAGATGTGGAGTCTCGATACCGGTGTCTGGTGGTTAGGTCTGCACAAGTCTGTGGCAGGCACTACTACTGAGAGTGGTTATGGAGAATCGGGGGACGTTCAGGGGACGTTTCATTTTCTCACATGAGTTGTCAGGGTGATTGTACCCAGAGTTGTTAGGTACGAGGGAGGCAGAGTTTCTCCTATTCGAGCAGAGGTACGGGGTCGTCGCTTGTTATGAGCGGAGATCCAGAGTTGTCAGTTTTGCACACGGTGTGCTCATACTGATACTGTTGTCTGTGTGCTGGTGTTGGTGCCGGTGTTTGTGCTGACGATGAGTCACGAGTCGAGTTATGACTTTGTCGAGTTGGGTAAGTGTCTGTAACCAGTCTAAATGGGACACGTGGTTGGTGTCCGAAGTGCGTTGGTTTCAACATGGTTGGACCTACAGAATCGTGAGAGGTTGTGTTTGAGGTGATAGGAGAATTCCGGGTTTTTCCGTATTGGGATTAGGTATTCTGAAGTCATCGGGGGTGATTTCTTATTTTCTGCTTGGTGGCAGACGATGATGGGTTACATGGCGTGGGGAGTGCAGTGAGTTTTGTTTGCATCCACGTAGGATGAGTACTGGTGTCATTGTTTTGGATCATCTTTGGTTTTCCCTGAGTGGGATGGCAAGGGTAGATACGAGGTAATCAGTGAGAACCCACAGTCGCGGCGTGTCTCGTCGTTGACTAAACTGTTTAATTGTGGGCGTTGGTTGTCAAACGTTGTGACAGTACGCAAATGAGATGAGGGTGTAAGACCCTATGGTTCCTAGTAGTTAACTGTGTGGATCCTAGGTGGATCGGGTTTGTGATGTCGTGGACATTGGGCATTGTGACGATCTAGGATCGTGATGTTCATGGTTGGCAGACGTCGTGATGGATCTGGGTCGTGATCCTGATGATCCAGTTGGGTAGAGAGTTTATCACTCTTACTCCGTTATGTGAGTCATAAATGACGGGACTGAACTTCTTTTCGAAGTGGAGCCCCTTATGGTATAGTACTCGAGCGAGTAGGTTTCCGACGGGGTCGAATTTGGTCAGCCTTAGAGTTGTGACTGATGGGATTGGCTTCCCTATGAAGTCAACCGAGTATAGTGAACTGGTAACCGATAGGTTCGTTTTTGGGTGTGTCCGAGTGGACGTGAACGAGATTTCGGGTTTTGGAACCGAATTTCTGGGTGACAATTCAGGATTCGATTTTGGAACTTGAAAGTGGAATACTGGATTTGGGTGCGGAATGATTATTCCAAATGCTAGCTTACGGAATAATGATTTCAGATTCGGATTTGGTCATGGATTAAAAATGTGATGTCTGGGTTTGGATTCGGGATTTCTTACGAGATTGCGAATTCAGATTTGGAATTGGAACTAGAGGATGGGTAGAGTTTCGATTTGTCTACTGTTGGTTTGGGCAAATGGACTCCATTATTGGAACGTGTTTGGCTATGACCTAAGTGGTTGTAGTCTGGTCAAGGGATAGATGTATGTACCTTGTACATGGTTTGGGGTACGATACTTTGCAGACTTGTGGTGGCCAGCGTTGATGTGAATCCCGGGAGAACTAGGCGTTCTTCCCTGTGGACACGTTGATGTGTCATTTTGAGTGCTGTCATTTGGCGAGGTGTTTTTGGGTAGCATAGAACAAGGATTGTCGATGTTAGCTAAACCCTCAGGATTTTTACTTTTTCCTTACTTGGTTTGGGATCGACCATATTGGTCTATGGGTCGAGTACTGGGGTCCAGCTGTAGGATCTTGCTTGGTGTACGATGTGCTGTATCGTATGGATGAGGGTACTTGATACTTAGTGACGGTACATGGGATGTACCAGTGATGTGTCGATAAATGTGTTGGTGCTTGGCTTAGTTCCAATACCATTGGTTTTGGTTGTGAACGTGAACTGGACATTGAACACGATGCACTGGGCAGAGTGGTTCTGATGCATTCAGTGATTGTTTGAGCAGGTGCTCTTAGCCATGGTTGGCTAGAGTAACTCTAGTGTTGAGTTGTGTGATCACTGCTAGGCTGGTGTTCAACGTGTTCCAGTTACACCGTCTGATTGAGTGTGATGACGGTATGCGTATACTTAGGACGAGTAAGTTGGTGGTTAGTGTGACCGCAAGTTGCTTTGCGGCGAGGTATTATCATGTCGTGACCTTACCAGCATCTGGGATCGCTGAGAGGGGTGACAGTTGTGGTTACTAAGGTTAATATTTGTTACAAGAATGCGGTTGCCCTGTGTGGCGAGATCATGTTGTTGATCTTGTGCTACATTGTCGAACGTTGTTATACGTTGTGTTGTCACTGATTTGTCGATGATTGGAGCTTTACAAGGGCGGTAAAGCTTAGTGGTGACAGATTGGCTAGTAGTGTCGACATGGACTGACAAGTGAGTTTTGGGTGACTCTCTATGAGAGCGGAAATCAGGGCACATTAGTGATTACGGGGAACCATCAAGCTGAAAGAGTCAGCTTAATGGTAACATTGCCAATTTCTGGTAATCAATTTCACTCGAGGTGGTCGAGTGTAGTTAGTACGACGTGCATCTGTGATGTGACGTCTGAGTGCAGACGAGTTCTGCGTTGGCTAGTGGGTGTACAGGTGTACACATGTTGTGAGGCCCATTTGTTTTCCACGAGGTAGTTGTGGAATATGGATAGTAGGAATTTCGGGGACGAAATTCTTTAAGGAGGGAAGGTTGTAATGATCCGTCCCGAATATCGGGATTGAATATTAATTAATTATGGTTTAAAATGACTAATCGGGGATTAGTTGAGTGAAATCGGACGAATTGTGCAAAATGACCGTTTTGCCCCTAGCGTGGGAAAAATGTTGACTTTTAGTTCGGGCGGTCAAACGGACTTTGATCGATGATTGTGACATAGTTCGGGACGTCACGAGTTCATAGACAGGTGGCACGTTCGATTCCGACATTCGAGGAAAAAGTTATGACGTTCGGAAGTTCGAGGGCATTTTCGTAATTTGGCTAAAAAGGGGCCAAATGTTGACTTTTGACCCGGGAAGTCCAATGGAAGAGGGCTAAGAACCGTTACGTAGGTCGAGTCGATACGAATTCATAGACAGGCGGCACGCCTAAATCGGAGATTCGACGACGAAGTTGTGGTCACGGGAGCGAAATCGATTAACCGAACGAACCGGGATTTCGATTAAAATATTATTAAATAGTGAATAGTGATCAGAGTTTGTGAACACTTGGATAAGTGACAAGTGTCACCCATCCCTTGTTTTGAGGCCCTAAATTGTGGAACATGTTTTCCATTAATCCATATTTTTTAATCATTCCTTATCATGCATTCTTCATCATCCGTCATCTTCATTTCTTCATTTATTTTCTTCAAAACCATATACCTCAATCCTACACAAACACCTCTCAATCATCATCCATTGCTTATGACCCGTGAACGAAAGTTGGAGAGGATGTTGAGACGAACCCAATGGTGGCCACGGTAAGGACCGTTGTGCACGGTGGCTGGAATTTTGGAAGGTAAAACCGTAGGATTCAAATTTTGGGTTTTTGATTTTGATGGTGTTGATCGATTCTAAGCTTAGGATGATGTTCTTTGAGCTCTCACGAGCTTGTAGGTGCAATTTGGGACGAATTTGGACGTTGGAGGTGAACAGAATGATGATTGGAAATCTGGCCGAAACTTTGATTGGCCATAACTTAAAATCCAGGTACTTTCTGAATTTTCTGGGTTAATATTTGGAATCCTTGGCTTGAGTAGATGGATTTACATAGGTAGAACGTCGAATTTGGTTGAGAAACGAGTGAGATATCGAAGTTTGAAGTTTGGGGCATCAATGGAGTTTTCCGGCGAGAAATTCCGGCGAGTTGCCGTCGAGTTGACTCAGTCTCCGGCGAGTTGACTCATTGACCGGCGAGTTGACTCATTGACTCTGACCCGTTGACTTTTGACCGTTGACTTACTGTTCATGATGATGTCAGCGTTGATTTTGATGACATCAGCGTTGACTTTTTTGTCACCATTTGACTAAAACTTTGACCCGCTTGTGGGGGCTCGTGGGAGCGTATTTTTAGGTGGGACCAGGACTATTTTAAGGGTTTCGACGATTCGGATCCAATGGTGGTGGTTTCGGGTCGATCGGAGATCGTTAAGTTGGTCAAATCGAGGGTTTTCACCTCGGGAAACGTGTACGGGACACGTTGACCTTTCCGGAAAAATTTAGGGTTCTTAATATGGACTTGTATAGGTTAGTAGTAACCTTTGGATATGATTTGGACAGGTCAGGATGACCAGAAGTGGTCGGATTAGCCCGAGGAGGCTTATGGCACGCATATCGAGGCGGCAGCTAGGACGGACTGTGAGTGGACTTTTGGTTTTCTAACCGTGATGCATGCATATATGATTTAAAATGCCTTATTATATGATTTTTTATGATTTGATATGATTTATGTTTCAATCTGGTGATTTCTCGGTTTTATGATTATTATATTATATTTTGGCACGATTTTTGAGAAATGGTGAAATTGATGTTTTGGGCTAGGCCCGGATTGAAAATGATGTTTTGACTCGGGTTATGAGTCAGGGAATTAAAAATGATATTTGGACTCGGATTATGAGTGAGTGATTGATTTTATGGATTTACGTGATCGTGACAACTCGGGTTTACGGTTGCACGGATTTGCGTGAAAATGATATTTTGGGCTTGAGACCCAATGGAATTGTGATTTTGATTGGATTTGTATTTCCATGTGATTACATGATGATATTGATGATTTTTGGATTTATAAAGTAAATCGGGACTTGGGGCTGAGACCCTGTATTGAAAATGATTTTGATTTAAATGCAACTGTTTTCACTGGTTTTTGTGATGATGATATGTTGCGGATAATTAGGGCTTTCGGGTGGAAATATGTTTTTTCCCCGGAGTGCACCCTGGAGATAACGCTCGCCTTCGGGATGGAAGTGTTTACCCCGAAGAGGTCACGTAGCACGATCTTTGTCGAGCAGCCGAGGGAGGCTTGACTTAGATCAGATGTGCTGGATTATATATGGATCGGTAAGTGATGTGTTCACAAGATCCGGATTGCCGGCTGGTGATGTGTTCACAGCGGCGGATGCTCGGATTTTGAGCGGTCCTTGAGCCTATTGATTTGCACGCGTTGCAGGGATAAACGTGACTCTAAGCAACTGGATATGGAAATAAGTCCCGTGGATTATGGAAAATGATTTTAAGGAAACCGTGGTTTAGCGGTTAAAATAATTTAAGAAAACTGTGAACTTTTTGAGATATTAAACTGATTTGGTGAACATGAGTTTTTATGGACCATGGGAAAACATGTTTTTGATTTTATCGGTCCACTGTTGAATGATTTCATACTATTACTCATGTTTTACGATATGCATGCAAGTTTGTGAAAACTGGAGGGTAAGAATATATTTTGGTAAATGTTTTTATCAAACCTTGTTTTGTCCACTCACACCTTTTCTGTTTTATTAATCCTTCAGGTCGTGGCGCGTTGATCGAGGCTATTCCTGAGGTGGAGGTATGTGTGGGCACAAGCGCAAAATTCCCTTGTCTGGCAGGTGCTGAAGGGTTGTTTTAGACTTTCAGTTGACTTGTCAGACGGGAGCAGGATCGGGCACGGTTATCTATGTCCTTCGGGGGCGGGTCCTGTCATGAGTGACACTTGTCACTCATCCATAGGTCCACCTAAAATATCTGCCCAATCAGATCTTGCCAACTCATCACTTCCTCGAAGTATGTGCATAGTGAAATCGAACTTCCGTGACCTATAACTTCCCCGTTCGAAATCCGATTTCAGCGTGCCGCTTGTCTATGGATTCGTATCGTCCCGATCTACGTAACGGTCCTTGGCCCTCGGCCATTGGACCTCCTGGTAAAAAAGCCAACATTTGACCTTTTTTATCCAAAATTACCAAAATTCCCCTAAACTTCTGCACGTCATAACTTCCTCCTCGAACGTCGGAATTGAACATGCCACCTGTCTACGAACTCGTGACGTCACGAACTACGTCACGGTCATCGGTTAAAGTCCATTTGACAGCCAGAATGAAAAGTCAACGTTTTGCCACGACTAGAGGCAAAACAGTCATTTCGCATCGTTCGTCCGTTTTCGCTCAACTAATAACCGATTAACCTCACTAATCGTGATTAGTCACTAATCTAATCCTGGAATTCGGGACGGGTCGTTACACTAATTACCCTTTTATTGGAATTTTTTATACCACTTCTATGCCAAATAAGGGATTTTGTGCATAGAAATTGAAAAACAAAATATTTAAAAAAAGGGAATTTTGTGCATAGAAATTTAAAAAAAAAATTATTCCAAGGTTTTAACCCTTGTTGAAACATACCCTAAAATGGCAGGTTTCATATGGGAAATTTATTTGGTAAAAAAATAGTCAATTTGTTTAATCCATATTTATAATGACACGGGACTTATGTAGATTTTTTTAAGAGATAACACAAATGAACACTCTTGGATAGGAAACTCACCATTTTAAATAATCCACTTTAGAGATAAGAATTAAACAACTCGTCACTTAATGGAATCCACCAAAGAGATAAGAGAAGATAGTTAAGAAGAACACTATTCACTATGAAATTGTTCATCGAATAATGAGAATTACATTAGGCCATATAGCACTATGTGCCCTTTTATTGGAATTTTTGATACCACGCCTATGCCAAATAAGGGATTTTGTGTCTAGAAATTGAAAAAAAAATTAAAAAAAGGAATTTTGTGCATAGAAATTAAAAAATATATATTATTGACTTGCTAAATTCCAAGTTTTTAACCCTCGTTGAAACATACCCTAAAATGGCAGGTTTCATATGGGAAATTTATTTGGTAAAAAAATAGTTAATTTGTTTAATCCTTATTGATCATGACACGGGACTTATGTAGATTTTTTTAAGAGATAACACAAGTGAACACTCTTGGATAGGAAACTCATCACTTTAAAGAATCCACCTTAGAGATAAGAGTTAAACAACTCGTCACTCAATGGAATCCACCAAATAGATAAGAGAAGATAGTTAAGAAGAATACTAGTCACTAAGAAATTGTTTATCGAATAATGAGAATTACATTAGGCCATATAGCACTAAGTGCTCCTTTATTGGAATTTTTGATACCACATCTATGCTAAATAAGGGATTTTGTGTATAGAAATTGAAAAAAATATATATATTAAACAAAGGGAATTTTGTGCATAGAAATTAAAAAAAAATTATTGACTTGCTAAATTCCAAGTTTTTAACCCTCGTTGAAAGATACCCTAAAATGGTAGGTTTCATATGGGAAATTTATTTGGTAAAAAAAATAGTCAATTTGTTTAATCCATATTGATAATGACACGGGACTTACGTAGATTTTTTTAAGAGATAACACAAAAGAACACTCTTAAATAAGAAACTCACCACTTTAAAGAATCCACTTTGGAGATAAGAGTTAAATAACTCGTCACTCAATGGAATCCACCAAAGAGATAAGAGAAGATAGTTAAGAAGAACACTATTAACTAAGAAATTGTTTATCGAATACTTCTTGGATGATTTCCTCTCCAAATGAGAGGAGTATTTATAGGTTAGTCATGAACATCCCCCATGAATATGTTTAACTTTTTAATAAATAAGGTGCATGAATGACTCATTGAAAATCCACAATACATAATTATTTTTTGAACTTGAAAACAATTAATTCTAGACTATAATTAATAAGATGAATGTATTATGGAATTAAGAATGGATGAATTAATCATGTGCCTTGAATGAATTAACCATGTATCTTCAAGGGTTAATTGGCCACTCTAAAATCGGTATCAAACGCTTCCGCTGCGTGACAACTCATCCTCGAGTTCCCATCATTTTCTTCACCACGATACCGAGGGTGATCCACAACGTTGAAGGCAGCATGTCATAGTCCCTTGGAAGCTCAATCTTGTAAAAAAGTTTACCCCTTTGTTTTGATACTGAAATCGTCCATTTATATATCTCTATATTTGGAATATTTTCTTCCTACAGAAGTACGTAACTCCTTTATATCTTTGTTAAAAAATTTCTTCTCAAAAATTTTCAATTTATTAACTAGATCCACCAAGTTCTTGGGCATTTGCACACTAAAAAGATCGGCACCAACAAAATCAACATACTTGATATTGGAAACAATCTCATAAATAGCTTTCTCATTTTCAATCACTCCTTCAAGATCTTGATCAATCCCAACTTCGAAACTTGCAGAATTTTTGTCAATGTAGTTAAGAAACTCAAAGCTTTCCTTCAAGTCACCTACTCTTGTTTCTTTATTAGCTTTGTGAATATCAACAACCCCAAAATTTTCAATTTCTTCACAAAAAAAAAATATCACATTCTTCTTCACAACAAGCATCAAATTTTGGTGGTAAATCAATAACGACATATGCTCTTATTAGTATCTCAACTTGAGCACTATGTGATGTTTGGTTGATATATATTTGCACAAAACTCGGATTGGTATGCCTTTTGTTCCATTGCAAAGTAGATTCAACGAATTTTCCTTTAATATATATCTTGTTGCATAAACCTTCAGATTCATCCTCTGAACTATGACGAAAATCATCATATTCCAAAGCTCGTAGCGCTCAAAATGCTGCTGGAGTTGCTGCACTTGTCCCCTTAGATCATCCATCTCTGTGTCATGAAGATGACGCTTTCGCTTTTCACGACTATCATCGCTTTTAGGGTGATGACGACCACAACGCCCAGCCATGACCGACAAGATCTGATACCAAAATGACAAAGGACTAATGTAGATTTTTTAAGAGATAACACAAGTGAACACTCTTGGATAGGAAACTCGCCACTGTAAAGAATCCACCTTAGAGATAAGAGTTATACAACTCGCCACTTTAAAGAATCCACCTTATAGATAAGAGTTAAACAACTCGCCACTTAATGCAATCCAAGAAAGAGATAAGATAAGACAGTTAAGAAAAACACTCTTCACTAAGAAATTATTTATCGAATAAGTCTTAGATGATTCTTTCTCAAAATCAGAAGAGTATTTATAGGCTAGTCATGGACATCCCCCATGAATAGGTTTGACTCTTTGATAAATAAGGTGCATAAATGACTTATGGGAATACACATGACTCATTGAAAATCCACAATGCATAATTATTTTTTGAACTTGAAAACACTTAATTCTAGACTATAATTAATAAGATGAATGTATCAAGGAATTATGAGTGGATAAATTAACCATATGCCTTGAATGAATTAACCATGTATCTTCAATGGTTAATTGTCCAGTCTAAAATCGGTGTCAGATAATTAAATGATCACTAATTTAGCTACTTTTTTTAAAGATGATACTTGCATCATATCTTAGGGGTACCTCTTTGTACCATATTTTTTATTTATCGAGTAACAACTACACATATATTATAATCATAATTGTTCAAATCCTAAATACTCATTTTAAGATCATCTCCACAACAAATCAACAATATTAAAGGTTGTTTAATAATTTATATGTATTAAATAAATTAACAATACTTGTAATAATTAAAATCCCCATGGTAAATCGTCCATTTAGTTTACGCATATGATTAGGTAAATGATCTCCAATATTATTGTTTTTTTTTTTTGCAAAAATGATCTTGAATGAATGGTTTAAGAATTTGACAGTTTCAATTATTATATATCTGTGAAAATAATTCAATAATAGAAATGATAGTAGAAGAAGGTACCCGAAATTGGGAATCTTTAATTTGATCTTACTAAGGGATTTTAATTATAACATTTGTATAATCAGGGAAGTAAATATCGACGGAATCGCCGATATATCGCTCGATATATCGATTTTTCCGGTCGACGGCAGGTAAGGCGGGGGTGATGACAGGACCCATCCCAATCCCTCCGGGATTACCGTGGAATGTGCCCTGCTCCCTTCCAACAAGGGGTTGTCAGACAAGGGATAACCAAAAGTCACTTCCCAAACGGGGCTTCCAGAGTGCGCAAGGATCGATGGAGGAGGCGTGCAATGTCCCAGTCTCTGCTGCAGTCGCATCCGTAATCAACCTGAAGGGCATTAAAACCAATAAAAGCTGTGAGTGGACGAAAATCATTAAGTTCATTAAACACAGTTATAAGACATTTATGCCCTCCAATAAAAACGTATGCATGCCACAAAAACCAGTAACCAAAACATTTGTTCAACCAAGCCATTAGGACCTTAGCCCAAAAACTGTAACTCAAAACCAAGTGTGGGAACTCAGCCCCAAAACTGTGGAATACCACATCCATACAAACAAAACCATGTGGGCCACCGCCCAAAGCAATAATCATAAATTCATAATTCCAAAACCATTTAGGGTCCCCGACCCGAAATACCATTTCAATAACCAATAATCCATTTTTACCACATAAACACAAATCCCACCGAAAAGCCATTTCATAGATTCATTAATCCATATTTTACCATTACCATCTCCAACATCCCAGATAATTAGCGTCTCAGATGCTTGACGTCCCAGACGTCATATCTCACGATATAATAAGCTACGCGTGCTGCTCGGGGTCTCTCCGGGTCCATATCTCTGACATCCCAGATGTCTGACGTCCCAGACGTCAAATCATAGCAATCCTGCTCCTGAGTCACTATACGGTCCGGTAGCTCCGTACAATGACCCCTCGCAGGCAATGCACCGTGACTTCCCCAGTGTCCCAGACATCTGGAGGAGACCATCATATATCCTTGTATCAAGAGGGTATATGGAAAACAGTTTTAGTAAATCATTTCACAACATTACAATGGGCCCTGCCCGAAATCTCCATTAAATAACACAATTCCATTTAGGGTCCCTGACCCGAAATCACATTTATTAAACATAGGGTCCCAGACCCGAAATCACATTTATTACCCAACTGGGCCTCATGCCTGATTTTATGAACCACTGGGCCCACGACCCGATTTGTAGACCAATTGGGCCCACGACCCGATTTCGTAACTCAGCTGGGCCCCTGGCCTGATAACATAACTCAAATGGGTCTTAGCCCGATTTCGTAAACAACTGGGGCCCTGGCCCGATTTCATAAAGCAACTGGGCCCCCAACCCGATTACGTAACTCAATTGGACTCTAAGTCCGCGGTTTCCAAGACAATTGGGTCTTAAGCCCGAGTTCATCTTTCCAATTTCAAAACCATTTTATCATATTATTCATTAAACCACAAGCACTTAAAACCACAAGAAACCATTAACCTCGATATACGTGAAATAAGGAAAACACCTCGAAATACGTGCAACATACCCGAAATCAATACTCACAATCACCATCGTAGAAATCATGTATATAAAACATATAACACATTTAAGCATGCATAGGATTTATAAAACCAAAGTCCACTCACAGACTATTTAACGATAAGCCTCGATACGCGTGCCATAGGCCTTCCCGGGCCACACCACTATCACCGGGACTCCCAATCCTGTCCAAAATCACATTAGAGGGTCACTAACCTCTTCATTAACATCCTATTAAAGTCCCGTAATTTTTCCGAATTTTTAACTATTTTTAAACTCGATTTAAAACCTTCGGGCGTCCCGAACAATATTGAAACGGTGTCCGATCGACACGAAACCAATCCCAAAATATTCGTTACATTGAATAGATTAAAATTCATGTTGGAACTTTCCCCAAAATACCTTCCACGCGCCCTCACGCGCCGCCCAAAGGGGCTGCGTGTGAAGCCCACGCGCGGTGAACAGTGTCATCGTCTTCCTCCGCGAACCGGGTTCACAGTTCAGTCGAACCAGCGGCCGGTTCTCAGTCAATTCTCAACCATTTTTAGTTCTGTTTGTTCCTACATCTTCGTCTCATTAATTCCAGTTGATCCAAGGTTTAAAAACTAAGAAATAAACTCGTTTCACTACCTGTTCGTGGAGGAGTGCAGACCGGCCACCTGCAACCGTCGTGCCTGCACGATCCCGGCCACCTTTCATCTTGGTTTTGCACTCACTAGACTCCTGAGACCGTCAGAAACAACTCCTAATTAACATAATCGAACTACCAGCCTCAAAACTCACACTGCCATTTTTACCCGAAAACAGACTCACGGGTTTGGGGGCTTACCTCGCCGCCGCGGTCACCACCGTGGCCACCCCTACGCCTAAACTGACCTCAGGAACATCCTTCATCCTTCTAACGCGATCACAACCAGTCTACATCGATTTTCCAATTTCTGCATTTTTGCTCCTCTGTTTTTGTTTCGCCGACGTTGTCCCCGCCGTCTCCCGTCGTGCCCAGCTCACCATAGTCGTCTCTCAGCCCTCACCAATGGCTGGTCTCTCTCACATAAGCACATAGGAGATGGGTTGGTGTGTGTGTGTGTGTGTGTTCGAATTTTTTCACGGGCAGAGGAAGAATGAGAGTGAGGAGGGGGAGGTATCTGATGAATAAAGAAATGGACGGTGGGGATGTGCAACAGCACAAGAGATGAAGGGCTGAGATTAAATTGGGGAAAGTAAACCATTTTAAATTTGCCAATGGGGAACACGATTCAATTTTTAAGGAAAAGAAAATTTGGGGATGAGTGATACTTGTCACTCATCCAAGGGTCCAGATTGATTCCAGCTTAATATTATATTATTATTTTAATCAAAGCCTCAGTTCGTTAATTCGTTCCCGTGACCATAATTTCGTCGTCGAAACTCCGATTTCGGCATGCCGCCTGTCATTGAATTTGTATCGACGAGACCTACGTAACGGTCCTTGGCCCTCGTCCATTGGACCTCCCGGGTCAAAAGTCAACATTTGACCCCTTTTCTACCAAATTACCAAAATGCCCATCGACTTCCGAACATCATAACTTTCTCCTCGAATGTCGGAATCGAACGTGCCACCTGTCTATGAACTCGTGACGTCCTGAACTACGTTACGATCATCGGTCAAAGTTCGTTTAACCGCTCGATCAAAAAGTCAACATTTTACCCACGACTAGGGGCAAAACAGTCATTTTGCACATTTTGTCCGATTTCGCCCTACTAACCACCGATCAACCTCACTAATCAAGATTAGTCACTAATCTAATTCCGGAATTCGAGACAGGTCGTTACAGGTGAAGCTCTTTCTTCCACCAATATAGATGATTTCGGGAAATATCGACGGATATCGTCGATTTCGGGCGATATTGTCCGAAACCACCGATATTGGACCCAGCCATTGAACAGGAAATCACGGATTCAATTCACGGGCGAAAGAAATTATGACAGGAAAGAACGAAATTGGAATCACAGACTCACCAATTCGGGAAAAGTATAAATCGAAGAAAAAACCCACCCTAATTCCTGATCTGTCGGTGCCGAAACAAAACTCAGTCGAACGAACAACCGCTGTGGCTCCACCACCCTCGACGGCAACCTCTATCGAGCCGCTCCACCACCGAACTTGTCCTCTCTGTGGCTCGCGCCGCCTATCGCCCTCACGGTCTCAGTTCTCCGCCGCCTCGCCCCCTCCGCCTCTCGCCCAGTCGCCCTCACGGTCTCGTCTTAGTCATCCTCTCCAAATACAAACCAGACAGACAACAGGGATGGGATAATGCGATTACTGTAAAAGTGTAAAACAAATATACCCAAGCACGCACCAAATGAAACGCGGCGTTTCATTTTTTTTTAAACCTTTTTTTTATATATTTAAAATTTTAAACCTAGATTATTATTTTTAATATGTTACTTTTATCCTTAACTCCTTTTTTATATGTTATAATTTAGAATATTGAAATAATCATATATTACTTTAATGTAGAAATATATGTTTTAATTCAAATGATTTAAATAACGTGATTATAATTTAGAATTATTAATATTATTTTATTATTAGTTGTATTTTTATTATTATGATTATTTTTCATTATCAAAGTCTAATTATTTTTCATTTAAACTAGACAGTAAACTATGTTATAATTTAGAATATATGTTTTAATGTATGAATATATGTTTTAATTCAAATAATCTAAATAATGTGATTATAATTTAGAATTATTATTATTATTATTATTATTTGTATTTTTATTAGTATGATTATTTGTCATTATCAAAGTCTAATTATTTTTCATTTAAATTAGATGGTAAACTATGTTATAATTTAGAATATATGTTTTAATGTAGGAATATATGTTTTAATTCAAATAATTTAAATAACGTGATTATAATTTAGAATTATTAATATTATTTTATTATTAATGTATTTTTATTATTATGATTATTTGTCATTATCAAAGTCTAATTATTTTTCATTTAAATTAGACGGTAAACTATATTATAATTTAGAATATATGTTTTAATGTAGGAATATATGTTTTAATTCAAATAATTTAAATAACGTGATTGTAATTTAGAATTATTAATATTATTTTATTATTAGTTGTATTTTTATTATTATGATTATTTGTCATTATCAAAGTCTAATTATTTGTCAATATCGGCAGACTTATATTCTATCATATGATTCATCATATATTTATTATATCAAAGTCCTTTTATAGTTTTTATTAGTCTTATATAACCATTATTGGATACTTAAGTTTTTCCCAAAGTTTCATTCCAAATTTTCATCATTTGGATATAATTTCCGTCATTTTTGTTGACCATAAACGATATCGATATCGATATCGATATTGATATTTGGGGCGAGATATCCGTAAATTCGATTACCGATATATCCATCAATATCGATTTTTCAAACCTTGTATATTATATAAGTTTCCTAAATTAAAAGGGTGGAGCAACAGGGTTACCGGACAAATACTTTCTATTTTCTTTAAAATAAAATTTTCTAGCAGGTTGTTACCAATCATCTATGGACGCCTGTCATAGTCTTACAGAACTCAGCTCACGCGATCCTCACCCCTCGGCTATTAAAGCATACATTATTGTGGCTTGCTTCTCTTCGAGTGCTGCTGAGCTGACCGTTTCTCCTGCACCGAAGAAGACGACGACGAAGAGGTCGAGAAACCCATTTGACCTCCTCGACTGTCACTCTCTACTGTAAGTTTCTTTCTCTCATGGTAGCTCAAAATGCGCTTGATAATGTTGATTCGAGGCTCTGTTCATGTTGATTTTGGCTTTGAAATTTGTGGTTTTTGTTTGGGAAGCGGTAATTTCATTTGGAATCCTGAAATGCTATTCTGTAAGTAAGAAAGTGTAGTCAGCGTAACGATTGAAGCTCATGTTGGTCATATGTACCACTGCTATCCGCATGTGGAATTTGGCTTCAATTTTGTGGTTAAGGAAGACATTTTGTTTTGGGAAACTTGTGTTTTATTGGAATTTTAAAATGTAGTTTCTATGATTGAGAAATATAAGTTTTGGGAACTGTTTAATTCATGAGTGATTTGCACTCACGGTGTTCTGGTTCTTGTTTGGGAAATTGTAATCATTGTTTTCACATTTGAAATGTAGTTTTGGTGATTGAGAAGTATACGGAAAGTGAATTCAGTGTGAAATGTAGCCCTTGAATTTACCAAACCTGGTTCTGCAAATCAGAAACCGTTTTATTGTATGAGTAATTTTGCACATATCCCTTTCTGGTTCTTCGAGTTTTGTATTCATTTGTAAATAAGCTTAAAGCATTTTGAATGTCTCTTGAAATTTGTTCTTTTTTCTGTATTGAGTTTGACCCTTTTGAAAGAAACCCATGCTGTAATGGCCATTAAACTGCCATCTTACAAGTTTCCCAGTTTCCAAAAAATGATTTGTAATCCCTGTACATGGTACAGATGGAGTACAGCTCTGACGAAGAATCGGATATTAGTGAGTCTGAGATCAATGACTACAAAGACAAACCATTAAAGCAGTTAAGGGAGGGAAAGTATAAAGTAAAGGGTCCTAATGGCACTCTTAGATGCCCCTTTTGTGCTGGGAAGAAGAAACAGGATTACAAGTTCAAGGATCTGTTCCAACATGCTTCAGGGGTGGCTAAAGGTTCTTCTAACAGAAGTGCAAAACAGAGGGGAAACCACCTTGCATTGGCCATCTATTTGGATACTGACCTAGCCAGCGAAGCAGAACCAGCAAAGCGTCCAGCTTTGCCTGCACCTGTTGCTCAAGAAGAGAAGCAAGAAGATCTATATGTGTGGCCTTGGACTGGCATTGTTGTAAACATAGTGAGCAAGCCAAAGGATGGTAAAGATTTACTTGATTCTGGATACTGGTTGGGAAAGTTTGCTAAGTATAAACCTTCAGATGTTCATACCTTCTCGAATGAAGAGGAGCAGCTAGCTGCATTTGCTGTAGTGTGCTTTAGTGCAGATTGGAATGGTTTTGGGAATGCTACGGATTTTGAGAAAATGTTCGAAACTGACTGTCACAGCAAAATGGACTGGAATACACGAAAACAACAGCCTGGCTCAAATATTTATGGGTGGTGTGCACGTGCTGATGATTATGATTCCCAAGGGCCGATAGGGGAGTTCCTTCGCAAGAAGGGAAAGCTAAGAACAGTATCTGACATTGTCCAGGAAGCAGCTCAAAACAGAAATCATGTTGTGGCAACCCTTGCCAGTAAAATTGATATGACCAATGAAAATTTGGATGAACTTAGGTACACATACAATGAAAAAACGATGTCTTTAAGTAGGATGCTAGATGAAAAAGACAGGCTACACAATGACTTTGTTCAAGGTTTGTCCATATACCCTTTCTGTGTTTGCTTACTCGCTTCATGTTTATGGGCATATTCTCTTTGTTCTTCTTTGCTCGCTTCACGTTTATGGGCATATCATCTTGTTTGAGTGTTCCTATGCGTTGATGGTGATTTTTCTATCTACATATGATTGGACATCTGTTACTGTTCATTGAGTAGATGGTTTTGTGTTTATCAGAAACGAGAAAGATGCAGCAAACGGCTCGAAACAATATTTCGAAAATATTAGAGGAACAAGAGAAATTGAATTATGAGTTGGAGTCCAAGAAAAGGAAACTTGATACCTGGAGCAAAGAATTAAACAAGCGCGAAGCACTGACTGAGCGTGAGAGGCAAAAACTTGATGAGGATAAGAAGAAGGTAAGATATGTCACATTTTTTCCATTATTTTTTTTAAATTTCAAGATTCTAACCATTCATTCTCAATGTTTCTAGCAGTCCTTATGTTGCAATTTCTTTTGATATCATAATAGTTGGCCAATCAGCTGTGAATATGATCAAATTCAGTGTTAATTTTAAATTAGTTAATCAGATCTGTAGATATATCTGGAATTTATATTGTTAAATTATATAAATCAGTAAATGCTTTTTTAATTACTAAATCATTTTAAGGATCCCAAGTACAATTTCATCTGTCAAGTGAGTCTACTCAGTTTCCTATGTGCTTGTAGGAAGTCTGGAAGATTTCTAGACCTCCATAAAAGGGAGCAGACTCTATGAATTTTTAATCAGGTGTAGAATCATTTCCTTTCTGTATAAGTTGTCAGTCTACTTGGTTATGTAGTTGTTGAGAGACTAAAAGAATTTAAGATCTCAAATAGTAGAAGTGTCATGTATCTTTTATCAAAAGGATCAGTTGTTTTCATTTAACTTCTGGAATGCAACAAAATAATTTCATTTTCTGTTTCATTTTATCTTTTATTTTATGGGGGTTCCTGTATCCGGTTTGTTTATAATATTCACTAAAATCCTTGTATTCAAATAAGATATAATATTCATTAGACTCCTTGTGAATGAACCACACGCATGTATATAGCTTGTTGCCTTATTAGAAAAAACCAATTAAAATCCGCATGACAGCAAGCCAATTTGTTGGTTGGTTCGAGTGTTCTGGGTACTAATATTGTTTCTGCCTCCAGAATGATGAAAGAAATAATTCACTTCAATTGGCTTCCGAGGAGCAGAAAAAGGCTGATGAGAGTGTTTTGAGGCTAGTTGAAGAGCAAAAGGTGTGCTAGTTAGTGTTAAGCTAATAACTGTAAAATTTCTTACCATATTTATCTTTTCCCTGGTTTTCACCGACTAGGAGTCTTAACTTTACAGAGGGAAAAAGAGGATGCCTTAAACAAAATACTTGAGTTAGAAAAGCAGTTGGATGCTAAACAGAAGTTGGAAATGGAGATTGAAGAATTAAAAGGGAAATTAGAGGTGATGAAGCATCTTGGGGATCAAGATGATGATGCAGTTCAATCAAAGATAAAAGAAATGGAAGATGAATTGGGGGAAAAAGTTGATGAGCTTGATGATTTAGAATCTCTAAATCAAACTCTAATCACCAAAGAGCGCCAAAGCAATGATGAATTACAAGAAGCTCGCAAAGAATTAATTGCGGTTTGTATTTCCTTTCTTTGTATTTTGGGACTTTATTGATTAATAGATTTACTTACCCATCTCTTTCTTCCCTTCTATGTATATATCTGTTTATATATACATATATTTATCTCTATACACACATATATAATCATGTAGTGTAGATATTCTATAAGCAAATTTTTTTTTTTTATCTTGGTGCCATAAAGTGTAATAGATGTCTGTCTGTTGAACCTGTCTTTTAAGTCATACAAGAGCCAACAGCACTGTTAGTTACCCCTACTTTCTAATGTTAAATACCGACTTGTTATGAATATCATGGGTACATGAAATTTCCTTCTAAGGAAATGGAAGTTAGATCATTTAAGGAAGAAAATATTGGCCGAAGTGCTTCTGAGTGATAAGTTGAAATTTAGATATTTATAAAATACCGCTTTAGCAATCACCCACCAGCACATGTTTTTTGTTTGGCATAATCTTTGCCATTCAAGATTAGAGAATAATATAGACTTAGATATGTGCATTAAGTCTCGGGGCATTTTGTACACCTATTCCTCTGTATAGGTTCATGGTTATGAAAACAAAAACATGTTTCCTTTGTCTTATCACAAAAGCAAAAGAACGAAAAATACTTATTTAGTAATTACTAATTTCTATAGTTTTTACCATGTGGTAATCATTATATGTATCATATGTTTCCATTATGTAGTCATGAAAGCTCTTACTTTTTTCTTTAGGGTTTGAGTGAAATGCTGAGTGGTCGATCTAATATTGGGATAAAGAGAATGGGTGATCTTGATCAGAAGCCCTTCTTCAACACATGCAAGCAACGATTCTCTCACGAGGAAGCACAAGTACAGGCCTCCACTTTATGCTCATTGTGGCAGGATAACCTGACAAATCCAGATTGGCATCCTTTCAGGATTATAACAGTCGATGAGCATGTCCAGGTATACTTTCAAATTGTTGAATTTTGAACTCATTTACTTGCCAATGATACTAGTGGAAATGCGCAACTACAACATGCAATGTATCTTGTTAAATATTAAATATCTTATCTAGAAATCGTTAACTCTAGTGTACATGTCTATTTTTTTTTCAACTGTTTCTTGGTGCTTTAGTTTGTTCATTATGCTGATTCTAAAACATAAATTAGAATTGATCAAGAACTGGGTAACTTCAGTTTTCTTTGTTGGTCTTTCCTGCTTATGAGATTCTTTGGAAGATGCAAGAAACGTTGGTTGGTTTAGCTGGTTTATATTAATACTCAGACTATCACTTCAAGGGATTCTCAACAGGATATAGTAAGGTAGTACCTGTGGGTTAAATGTAATATCTTTCGTTGTCTCTCATTTCCCTATCTGTTTAGAAGAGTTTAATACATTGAACTTTTTGGGGATTGTGATTCTAATTATAGGTAGGCAGTGTTTGGCACGAGTTATGCTATGTTTGTCATATTTGCTTGTGGTAATTCACATGGACACTGCATATATTTTATTTCTTACCCGGGGCATGAATCTGAGTTACCTTAATTTTTATAATCTTTTGTCTTCAAAATTTTTGCATAGCTCAACACTTACAACTTTTGTGTTAACTCATATTATGGGGCATCCACTCCATGTCAGTGAGTTGGGTGAAATTTCGGCTAAATAAGAAGGTGGTTAACTTTCTGCGATGCCCACATGCTGCAGGAAATAATTAATGAGGAAGATGAGAAGCTGCAAAATCTGAAGGAGGAGTGGGGCAATGAAATACACGAGTGTGTCGTTACAGCCTTGAAGGAACTTAATGAGTATAATCCAAGTGGGAGGTATGTTATCCCGGAACTTTGGAACTTCAAAGAAGGAAGGAAGGCCACATTGAAGGAGGTTATCAGTTTTGTCTTAAAGACTATTAAGACACTCAAGCGGAAGAGAAATTGAGTCAAAGGTCAGTGTTCATTATTATTCAAAAGTGAAATCTTTCTACAGATTTTGGAGTGTTGTGCTGTAGTTGCTGTTGATTGCTAAGTGCCAGAAATTATATTTTCATGAGTTTTTGGTCAAATAATATTTTCATGATTTCCACGTTCACTTCGAAACCAGATGTTAGCATTTCATGTTTACTGTGTATTCATGATTCATCAATGATAAGCTTCCAACTTTTTTTTCTTTTATTAAAAACAATAGTAGAAACTAGAAAGGCATGCATATCTTCTGCAAGTAGATTGTTGGCAATTTTATTGAAGAGTAATTTTGATAAGTTGTACAATAATACAGAGCTTCGACAATGCTACTGGACGCAAATCCGTATTTCTTGAAGAGGCGCAGCTACATGTATAACTAGTTCCCAAAAATATACATCAAACACTTCAGATATTGCTTTCGATCAAATGATCAAGAACACTTTCGATATTGCTGTTGATTTTCTTACTTTGCGAGTTTATTATGTCAGGAAATTGCAGCAGCAGGGAAAGATGAAATCTGGAGCAGAGACCATGTTTCCTTGGCTGTCATTAGATATTAGATCTCACTTTCTCTATCTGCATCGCCAGATTGTTTTACCGTAGATTACATTATTAAACCCGGTTCGGCGATTGGCCATGCCCCTCCGAACCAAATTTATTTTCCGTAACCTTGTAATAATGGCCGGATTTGGTTATACTTTCTGTAATAAATTGAATTCATAACACTTGATTGATCTATTTTGCATGTAATGTTGCTATTATTAGTGCATTTGGCCGTGCCAAATATGTCTGGCACGGCTTGTTTACACTTGGGACCGAATGGTCCGTTCCTGTCAAGTATCTCAAAACTTCCATTGATTCTCTGGTGATGCCATTCGCCTTCAGCAAGGTATGGCATTAAGAACCAAGAACTTCGGCAAGTGGCTTGAGATAGGGAAATGTTTTTGGCTTTCCATAAGAATGTTTAACAAATGCTTGGGTAAAGGTATTTGGCTTTCCATAAGAATGTTTAACAAATGCTTGGTTTGACTATGGAGGATTGAGCATTGAGGGGCTCAAACTTGGGTATCTTTTTTTCCCTCTTCTATTTTGGATAGAAGGAAGTCATGAGTTCATTAAATGGTTCTTTTTCCTTCAATCATATAAGCTATTTTACTCTAAAAGAACATATACCCCCATTTTGATATGATTGAATGGACGACCCAGATAAAGGGAATCGTCAGTACCGCAACATTGACACGCGGGCCCTATCCAGTATCCACCAACCCTGCCCGATGCAACGCACCTCCTTCTTTCACCTATTCCAGCTCATCGGCACAACACCGACCTAGTGGGTCCCACTGCCACCTGCCAATAATTCTTACCATGTCACGTTTTAATTTTCACTTGAGTGAATCCAAAAAAACAAAAAACAAAAAGCCTCCGTTTTCTGTAGTCTGTTTTTCTTTGTTATATTATCGTTTTTGTATTCATCCTCTCTGTTTGTTCTGTCTCTGCCTCTCGTCCATTGTAAGAACAACCCCAAAAAAGAAAGCCCTAATACCAAAAAGAAATATAAAAAATCAACTTAACGCCGCTTTTTAGACCCTAGAAAATCTATCTTTTCATTCCTCATTCACCGACCTTATAAACACATATCTGAAGGAAGCTCTAAAAAAATCGTTTTGCATTATCCGTTTATTTGTCTCTCTGCTGAAATTTCTGGTTATTACCCATCATTTGTGATGCTATGCTGATCTTCCCCTTATTTTAGGTGAGTCTCGATTCCTTCGCATTTCTGGGTATTTTCACTTTTTATTTATAGTTTTATATGTTTTTCTTGCCTTTTTGTTACTTCAAGTTTTTGTGGTTTGTCCCTATTTTTATGTATTTTCCTGATCAATTAGTGTAAAAATTCGAATTTTGTTATAATGGGTTTGTATAATATTCGATTTTTTCTGTAGGAGAATTGATTGGTGTTTATAAAGATAGTGGATTCAATTGGGTCCGCTAAATGCGTATTTGATTGAATTGGTAGCTTTGATCTTCAAATCTTACGGATTTAATCGAAATTCGTCGTGGTATTCACTCACTGAGGAATGCCGCTGTTACCGCAAAGCGATTCGATTCAAATTCGTGAGGTGTGGGACGATAACATGGAGCAAGAGTTTTCTTTGATACGAAAAATTGTGGATGACTATCCATATGTTGCCATGGACACCGAGTTCCCTGGAATTGTTCTTCGTCCAGTGGGCAATTTCAAGAACAGCTATGACTACCATTACCAAACCTTGAAGACGAATGTGGATATGCTCAAGTTGATTCAACTTGGTCTCACGTTTTCTGATGAGCAAGGGAATTTACCCACTTGTGGAGCTGATAAACAGTGCATATGGCAGTTCAATTTCCGTGAGTTTGATCTCAATGAGGATGTTTATGCCAATGATTCTATTGAGCTTTTGCGCCAAAGTGGCATTGATTTTAAGAGAAACAATGAAGATGGTATTGATGCCAAGCGGTTTGGGGAACTGTTAATGTCGTCTGGGATTGTGCTGAATGATAGTGTGCATTGGGTCACATTCCATAGTGGGTATGATTTTGGATATTTGCTAAAGCTTTTGACTTGCCAAAACTTGCCCGAGACGCAAGGGGAGTTCTTCAACTTGATCAATATTTACTTTCCGAAGATATATGATATCAAGCATCTGATGAAGTTTTGTAATAGTCTTCATGGTGGATTGAACAAGCTCGCAGAATTGTTGGAAGTGGAAAGAGTTGGTATATGTCACCAGGCAGGTTCAGATAGTTTGCTTACATCTTGTACATTTAGAAAATTGAAAGAGCATTTCTTTAGTGGCTCCTTGGAGAAGTATGCTGGTGTCCTATATGGTTTAGGTGTGGAGAATGGTCAGAATACTCTTTGATGGAAATGTAATAGGAAAGTGAAAAGGAAATTAGAAAGCTGTTTCTTAGCTTTGTGCCTGATACTCAAATCTTAATGTACAATTTTGGAAACAAGTTAATTTATGAACTTATATATTGTTAATGATATCCCTTCTGTGCCTGATAATTGCATCTCATAGCATACACTATCTAATTAATAGATTTGATCTGGTTAATTCAAATATTGACAGGTTTCCACAACTTCTTTTGGTGGAAGTTTTTGATGTTCTAATTTTCTTCTGCTGTCCAATATCTGCTGGGTATATCTGTCTCTAGTATAATCTTTAACAATTTCCATGCTGGTGTTTGTTTGAGAGAACTTTCTTTATGTTGAAGTTGCACCTTTCTTCATATGAAAGTATGAAGGTTTAGGCTCATTTCTTTTGTTAATTTCTGTTCCTTATTTCAATGAATTTGAATTTCTCATTTCCGATTTATCATTGTCCGCTATATTGTATATTTTCCCGGTAAACTCTTCTGTTTTCTGACTGAAATGAGCCTATTGTGCATTTCGGGTTAAGAATGACTGAGTTTTCCCAACCTAAATTTAATTGCTTTCCAGTGATAATTGATAAGTGTGTAGCAGACGCAGTTGCAAAATATGTAAGTTTGCACTTATGGTAGCATACAGAGATTTATACTTCCATTATATTTTGTGTCATATATAATGTATTGATTGAACATGTTAGTTGGTATTGTTCTTCATTCACTTGCTTATGGGTTGCTTAAGACGATTGCTCCAACTGTCTCCTGTTCCTAGAGGGCTCCGAAGGGAGGACAGCCGCCAAAATTCTTGCATAGTTGTTCAACCATTCAAGAAGCTTTGGTATTCATGTATGTGTCCTTTGTCTCAGTGACATTGATTGTTTTTCATCCCTTGTGTAAATCAGCAGTTAAGATCTATGGAAATAATTGCGCTTTTTTTCTTGTTTGCTGCTTTATGTCATCCCTTGTGTATATTTTCCTCTGTTGATAATAGCGTGCCGTTTATTTGTTTGTTATGATTGTAGTTAGATGCTAGCTAGTTGTTGGCATGCCAGAATTCCTCAATGCAGAATGCTCTAAATATTTGCTTGCTCACCAACTGCCATTTTCTGTCATCAAGCATGACATGGAAATTGTGATCCAGTTATGATAGCCCTTGTGGTGGCTTGATCAATCTTGAATTGATCAATTTTCTTTACCAATTTGCAACGTTTTACACATTCTAAAATTTAGCGGATTTGTCAGTCACCTGCTACTGTTAGCATGGATACCACCAAATACATATGCTGCAATAAAGGTTACACATTATTTAAATTTGAAATTATCAGAACTGACTAATGCTTTGGTGTTACATAATTTTTTTTTTTTATGATTTCGTTTAATCTTGAACAATAATTCCATTATTTTCCGTGATAAAGTTCATTCTGAATGAATTTCTTACCACGATACAGAAGTTTAGTTCAGTTATACAGATAATATCGTCTCATCATAATGCATTTCCTCCATTTCGTTCAAAGTTAATTTCTTCTACTTTCATTTCGTTATTTGTTTCTTTGGGTGGGGGTGGGTTTAGGCTTTGACTATGGCTATCAATCATCATCACTCATCACTCATCACTCATCACTCATCACTCATCATCCCTCGGATTGAGGGTTCTACCCTACAACTTGCGCTCTCAATTCTAACTTTCTAGAGAAAGAAAGACCAATCAATGGATTTGGTGCCTACCACTTTGACTTGGACGTCAAATAGAAGATCAAGATCAATGTGATACCATATTAGCCCAGTCCAATTTGTGGCCCAATACTTCTAATCCAACATACTTCTACAAGTTTTGAGGTCGAAGTCCACTCTTACAAACAAGCCATAGCAAAGTCTAAACAAACATTACACGTGGACAGACTTCAACCTTTCACATGTAGGTCTTACAATGAATGCTTATTGTTCTACATTGGAAGAATAATTTTATTACACACATTATAGCCATACAAAAGAGGTTCACTTTTCCCCACAAAGGGAACAAAGCATTTACTATTCATGCCTATTTTACAAATTACTTTTTACCACTCGCTCCTTACACACAGACCCACTACTGACTTGGACGATGGAGTACCCTTAGGCTGGTACCACACTGGTGCCTACCTCTGACCGATAGATCAGTTTCCCTGTTTTGCAGGTCTATCCAAGGACACATGGATGAACATCATTCGTTCTCTAAGTTCACACATTTTGTGCATCAACAGTTTGACGCCATCAACAGTTTCCCTATTTTGAGTAATTTTCTGCAAATGCTTGATTTAATTATATGGTGGAAATAAACATATTTTGATCATTAAAAATTTCAGCATTCTTGCCAGTTAAACATGGGAAGGAAAACATATGGAATAATTCAACCCCAACAAAACACATGGGATAATGTATTATTGGATCCTAACATGGTCCAATAATACCTTTTTCACTTTTACACCGTTGTTTTGGTGACTTTTTACTACATACTTTTTTCCCACTATTTATAGGGGCGAGTCGGCAGGTGAAAAGTCACTTCGGTGTACACAACATTTATTACCATGCCAGCTGTCACACCCACACTGGTCGCACGCTTCCATACGCAACCTATTGGGAACCCAGAAGTCACTAGAAACCCAAACGGCACCGATTGAGCTACGTAGCACTGGCAACTCCTAACCTTCCACTCCCACACCGATTGGCTCGCACCACCAGATCTGGCCACACCCTCCCACCCAGCAATGTCATCCTAGTCGGTATCTCACTGGTCCACCGACCGGTCCATTCACAAACCTACCAACAACACATTACACTCGATACACTCCCTCGCTTGGGGGACTAGAGGCATACACTCACATCAGTCTGTGACATTTTTACAAGTCCCCAACCGAGAAATTCCACCTCGGTCAAGAACTTGGGGGACTTGTATTGATACCATATCAACCCTGACCAATTTATGACCCAATACCTCTAATCCAACTCACATTTACAAGCTCTGAGGCCCAAGCCCACTCTTACAAACAAGCCCTAACAAGGTCTGAACAAACACTACACATGGACAGATCCCAGCCTTTTACGTGTTGGTCTCACAATGAATGCTCATTGTCCCATATCGAAAGAATTACTTTATTACACACATCACACTCATACAAAAGGGGTTCACTTTTCCCCATAAAAAGGGAACGAAGCATTTACTATTTACACCAACTTTTTGAATTACTATTCACCATTCACTCCTTACACACAAACCGACCATTGACTTGGGCGTCAGAGTACCCTTAGGCTAGTACTACACCGGTTTTTACCTTCGACCGACCAACTAGTTTCCCTATTTTTCAGGTCTGTCCAAGGACACGTGGGTGAACAGCATTGATCCCCTAAATTGGCACATTTTATGCATCAACAATCAAGATCGAGGTCGGAATAGGATGGAATAAATGTCATTTTATAATAATTTGTCAATTTCCCCCTTGAATTTGCGATCTCGTATGTTCGAGAACTTCATTTCAGCTGATTTCCACCTCTATTATAGTCAATCCATGTGATTATCATATTTACTCACATTTTAAGTAATCTTTTGTAAAAATAAAAAATAAAAAACATCTTGAGCCTTGATACAACAACAAGAACATCTTGAGCCTTTGTTAACTTGTCCACTAGACTTTAGCAGGCGTGTGCAATCTCAGGTTGTATAATGTCAATTAGAAGAGTAGCGTCGAATCCGGTGGTGTCGACTTCCTGGGGTCACCATTTTCAAAGTGTGTGAGCATGTTGGTGAGTATGTCCCATCATCCTCACTGTAGCAGCAAGGACATCTTGAGCCTTCTTTGACTTGTCCACCTGACTTGAGCATGCGTGTTCAATCTACTAGGTTGCATGATGTTTTTGACTCTTACGGGGTATTCAACGTGTGACAGTGCTCCAAAGTGCCTCCCAAGTCATTCATGAGATGATGGTCTTGGGTGGTGCTGGCTTCTTATTTAGTTAGTGCAGTTTTTTCTCCAAAATCACTCAGTGATGTGTCTCGAGAAGTTGTGTGGCGACGGGCGTGCTTTTGGCTGGTGCTCATTGGGAAGTTCCCTTGTCCTTCGTGAGGTGAGTTATGTCTCCTAGTAACATCAGATGTTCCAAGGTCTCCCAAAAATCATCGTAGGAGTTCTGATTGGACTTGGTTTTGGGTGCTTTGGTGTCCAACTTCCCCGTGTTCTGGTGGTAAGGTGTCACATTGCATTCTTCACGAGCTTGGGTGTGTCCTCTTGCGTGCCAGGTGGAGGGTTAAGACTTAAGCCAGGAGCTCTGGTGGCAAGGTTTCACGTCACGTTTTTCATGGGCCTGATCGCATCCTTGTGCATGTCATGCAGAGCGTTGAGAGTCATGAGCTTTGGTGGGAAGGTGTCACACCTCGTTCTTCACAGCTTAAGTGCATCCTCGTGCATAGTGACACGACCCACCCCCAATCCCCCTGGATTAAGGGATAAGTCATGCTCCCGTCTAATCTGCATGCGACACGAAGGCTAAACACCAGTTCAACCCCCGTGGAACACCCAAGCCAAACAAGGGATACCCAGGTCAACGTCTTCCAAATACACCTTCTGATTTTCCCTGAGTGCGCAGAATCACTGTGGATCACATGTGTGATGTTTTCGTCTCACTAACAACAGCCCACACCGCATCAACAACCTGGAAGGTATCGAAAAACATAAAAAACTGTGAGTGGACAAAAATAACTAATAAGTTTAGAAACATTTTATAAGAAAAGACATTTATACCCTCCACGTAAAACCAATGCATGCATTCGAAAACTAGTTTATCTTCAACATAAGAAAATCATTTATGAAAATAAAAAATCTTTTCCTTTATCAAATTCCGTTTCTCAAATCCCGGGCCTTCACCCACAACATTTGAAATCCCTTTGAAACAGCATGATATCATATAAATCCAAAAACCATTTAAAACACATTTTAATTCATCGAACCTGCTGGATCTATCCGAGTCTTTAAACTCAACATGCCTCAATATCAATCCGAATCTTTAAATTCCCGAGTCTTTAAACTCAATAGGCCTACGGGGGAAATCACAATATCCGAGTCTTTAAATTCTCGAGTCTTTAAACTCATTAGGTCTTTAAACCCAAAATCACATATTCGGGCCCGCCCCCATCACATATCATATCCAGGTCTTTAAACCCAAAACCTGATCCAAAAAATCCAATTCAAAACCATTTTAAAATCATTTCCTATTTCAAATCCAAATCCATAAATCTATTTCTAAATCTGAATCCGAAATCACCATTCTGAATCTCAATCCCAATCCGAAATCATCATTCCGAATCCAAATCCAGAAATCACGTTTATCAAAATCACTTTTCCAAATCCATTTATAAACCATTGTTATCAATTCATAATTCAAATCCCAAAATCATAACATCAAAACCATAATCTCGTAAAATGTGTAAATACGTAAGATATCTCGAAATACGTGCAATCATAAATCAGAGACATCACAATCATAAATATTTTGAGATTTGAATTATGAATTGATATCAATGGTTTATAAATGGATTTGGAAAAGTGATTTCGATAAACGTGATTTTTGGATTTGGATTCGGAATGATGATTTTGGATTCGGATTGGTATTCGGAATGGTGATTTCGGATTCAGATTTGGAAATAGATTTATGGATTTGGATTTGAAATAGGAAATGATTTTAAAATGGTTTTGAATTGGATTTGCTGGATCTGGTTTTGGGTTTAAAGACCCGGTGAGTTTAAAAACTCGGATATTGTGATTTCCCTCGTAGGCCTATTGAGTTTAAAGACTCAGATAGATCCAGCAGGTTCGATGGATTAAAATGTGTTTTAAATGGTTTTTGGATTTATGTGATATCATGTTGTTTCAAAGGGATTTCAAATGCTTTGGGCGAAGGCCCGGGATTTGAGAAACATAATTTTATAAAGGAAAAGATTGGACTTGTACGGCTACGAGTAGTCGGATGCCTCGAGTTGCGGGGGTAAAGAAACCTGTTATCTTATGAGTTGAGGGATTCCCCCTAACGATGGACACTGGTTTGACAATTATGAAGACAATAAGTTAGCGGATGATCTTAGTTAGGTGTGACGACCCGAGTGGCGAGGTTTGATATGAGCTATTGTACCGAGTTAGTTGGTTCTGATGACCCTAGTGATGATGGTGGTTTGAGGAACCCTGAGTCGAGTGATTAGTCTGGGAACGTGAGTTGGAGTTTTTGGTTAGTAAGTTTTGGTTAGTAAGTTGTTGTGGTTAGTTAGTTGGGTCGATGATTCGGCCAGGTGGACGATTGTGCTGCTTGGTGTAGCTGAGGTTATGGATGACTCTGGTCGAGTCTACTGTGAGATTGTTGTGTAGTGGATCTGGTTGCGATTTGTTGACCCTAGGTTTCCCTAGATGAGACCGTGGAGCGTTGAGTTTCCCATAGTTGTGGAATGCGAGGGAGGTAAGGTTTCCCCGATCCGAGCCACATTTCGGTATGAGCGGGGATTCGGGATTAGGGTGCTGTGAGCCCTAGATCGGAGATGATGTTCCATGAGCTGAGATTCTTGTGAATGGTAGGATGGACACATTGTGAATTGGGGTTGTGACCCGTCTTGAGGTGCTGGTGTATGGTATGGACTACTAACCGAGCCAGGATATTCGATGACCACTGGCAGGTCATGTTTTAGTTTGATTGGTCAGGCTGGTGTTAGGTTGATTGGTTTTCGTGGACACCTCGGAATGTGACGAATGAGCCAACACATGTTGGATGTGTCGGCATATGCCGAGGTTGGCATTTGGTGATGTCGAGGCTGGTACTTGGTGATTCCTCGAGACTAGTGATTGACGACTCTGAGGGTAGTGACGACGGAGTCCGAGGTTAATGGTTGATGGTTGATGATCCCGAGAGTTGGTGACTTATACATTAGTGTTGCTCGGGAGTTGAACCTCGAAAAGGTTGATACGCGAGAATCAGGATACATGATGATTGAAATCCTTTTAGATGTACATAAACGGTGATAACTGACAGATGAGTTGGATTTTTTACGGATACGAGAAGGTTGTCCGGATGAGTTGTGGGCTTCCTAAGTCTAGTTGAGGAGCGGGTATTCAGTGGTAGTATACTTGTTGGGGATGAATGACACGACCCATCCTAATCCCCCCGGATTACCATGGAATGTGACGTGCTCCCGTCTGACAAGAGGCGTCAGACAAGGGATAACCGATTGCCATTGCCCAAACGGGCTTCCAGAGTGCGTAAGGATCGATGGAGGAGGTGTGCGATGCTCAAGTCTCTGCTGCAGTCGTATCCGGAATCAACCTGAAGGGCATTGAAAACAAAAGCTGTGAGTGGACAAAAATAAACAAGTCTGTTTAAAACATTTATAAGACATTTATGCCCCTCAGTAAAATCATATGCATGCGCCAAAAACCAATGATCACACATTTATTTAGAAATAACCATTAGGGCCTTAGCCCGGAAACCAAAGCATAGTTTCAATTTCCAAAAGTCAATCCAAGAGTTATTTCATAAATCCAGTAATATGAACCATAAGGCATATAATATAAACCAACCATAATTTTAGCCACTGCACTATACACTCCAATCCGACATCCCTGATGTCTGACATCCCTGACGTCAATAAGGTCACAATCACAAGGCTACGCGTGCCACTCGGGTCTCAATTTCCGAGTTCAATCCCCGAACCCCGTTCGGGTACAGCATCCCCGATGCTTAGCGTCATAGACGCTGGACGTACTAGACGTCCGTGACCTCTCCGGGGTACCTCATCCGGAGGAGACAATATAATATGGAAGGATTTATACAGTGCAGTACTAAATACATTTTATTGATATCCACATGCAAAACATATAGGTATACATAGGTAAAATCCGAACCGATCCTTACGTTTCACCAAACGGGTCTCATGCCCAAATACCGTGAAACGTGCCATAACCGAAATATCATCAAAACCATTTATTGATTCCAGCATGTGAACATATATAAAATGTAAACCAGAAAACATTTATTCAATTCCATTTTAGGGTCCCCGACCCGCAATCGTATGTAGAAATCAACTGGGCCCCTAGCCCGATTTCACAAGTTAACTGGGCCCCTGGCCCGATCCACATGTTAACTGGGCCCCTGGCCCGATCCACATGTTAACTGGGCCCCTGGCCCGATTTCATAGTTCAACTGGGCCCCTGGCCCGATTTTACATTATTCAAGTTCGTAATCGTTTCATGAAATCATATCCAACCACATTTATGGAAATCGGTGCAAATCCAGAAAACCTCGGTTTACGTGCAAATACGTAATTCACCTCGAAATACGTGAAATCATTTTAAATTCACCGATATCCAAAGTAAATCATTTAATCATAATTATAACAATCATAAAACAGTTATGCATGCATCGAATTTATGAAACCGATGTCCACTCACAGACCGTTTAACCGAGCGCCTCGATACGCGTGCCATAGGCCTTCCCGGGCCACACCACTATCACCGGGACTCCCAATCCTGTTCAAATCACATTAGAGGATTACTAACCTCATCATTAACATCCTATTCAAGTCCCGTAGTTTTCCCGAATTTTTAAGTATTTTTAAATTGGATTTAAAACCTTCGGACATCCCGAACAATATCGAGACGGTGTCCGATCGACACGAAACCAATCCCAAAATGTTCGTTATATTGAATAGGACAAAAGTCATGTTGATCATACCTCGGGATTTGCACTCATGCGCCCCCACGCGCCACCGCAAGCGGCTGCGCGTGGAAGCCACGCGCCAGCTACAGTACCCGCACAGTCATCCCTCTCACCCGTTTGTCTGTAAAACGGGTTGAAAAACCCGCGAATAGACCCGGTCCAATTACACCCAATTCGACATCAAATCCATCCGTTCTTTCAACTGATCCCTTGTAATCAATCACCATTTAAGTTCTGTAAATCGAATTACACAATTTAGGGTCCAAATCCTCACGACTCTCGATCGATCCTCGACGGGTTTCCAATTCGGGTTCACCGATTCCGTCCCTGATTTCCAAATTAATTCATAGAGTAAGCATCGTGAGAGTGTAAGGGATGTTTCTGCAAAATCAATTTGATGAATTCACACCTCTAACCTGTTGAACTCAAGCTCGAAATGAAGCTGCCATGGAAGCTCCGTTCTCCTTCAATCCGACACGGTTTCCCGTCGCTCTTGCGGCAAAACTGATCGTTTTGATCCCAGAAGTCGAACTGAATCAACAATTTCAATCCTCACAGCTCAAATCATCCATTTCGAATTTCCCTCCCAAAAACTAAATTTTTGATTTCTCAGTCTCCCTCACTCAGTCAATCCCCCGTGTAATCCCAGGTTGAATCAAACTCAATTCTCTCCAATTTTCGTTCACAAATTCAGTGGATAGGGAGGGGATTAAGGGTAGAAGAAATTTGAAGTTTTGGTGTACACGGTTGAGGACTGATCAGAAATAGAAGGGAGAGATGAGATGGACGGCTGTGATGCAATCTGGGGAGTTAGATGGATGGTTCAGATCAAAAGCAGGGATTTTAATTCTAAATAATTACATAGTGGAACTTTAGTATATAGTTTATGATTAGTGGATCAAGATCCAATCTAGCCGTCGGATGAGTGACACTTGTCACTCATCCAAGTGTCATCCAACCACCATTTCAGAATAAAATAATCAACACAGTTACCGAGACGTAACTTCCCCGATTTCACGTTTCAGACCATAACTTCCTCGTACGAAGTCCGATTTCGGCGTGCCGCCTGTCGTTGGATTCGCATCGACGAAACCTCCGTAACGGTCCTTGGCCCTCGGCCATCGGACATCCCGGTCAAAAAGTCAACATTTCCCCTTTATTTGTCCAAATTACGAAAACGCCCTTGAACTTCCGTACATCATAACTTTCACCACGAACGTCGGAATCGAACGTGCCACCTGTCTATGAACTCGTGACGTCCCGAACTACATCACGGTCATCGGTCAAAGTCCATTTGACCATCCGAAATAAAAGTCAACATTTTGCCCACGCCCAGGGGCAAAACGGTCATTTTGTACAATTCGTCCGAAATCACACAACTAATCCCAGATTAGTAAATCACCATTAAATATTATTAAATCCCGATATTCGGGACGGGTCGTTACAATGAAGTCCCATGGTTGGAAAAGATGGATACATTTCTAACATGATTGGAATCTCGGAATCAGGAGATGTTGTAATTGAGACAATGAGAAGTTGTGTTTGATTCCGAGTTGGTGTTAGCAGTTGAGTAATGCGTGATGGATACTCTGGAGTCGGTTATGTTGTATGATGGAATTTCAGGAGTTTTGAACCCGTCCCCCCTGATTGTGGACACATGTGGATGTGTTAAGGAGTAGAGAGAGTACTTGGTGACGCCACGTTTGATGTGGGTGGCAGGATTGTGTTTACTTTGGATTAAGTGGGATGACTTGTGATGTCATGGTTGTGGATTATCTTGAGTTCCGTTGTAGGGCAATGAAAGGAAGAAAGATAATAAGGAAGAATGAGAATGAGTGACTATAACTGGTCGATAAGTGACTATAACTGGTCGATATAAGGCGATTGAAGAGAATCTGTAGTCTAGACGTGTTGTAATCTTGAGCGATCTGATCAGATGGGGTGGTCTAATCATTTGTGGGAATGAATAAGAAGGGGTGTGATTGTAATGGGTTCGAAGAGGGTCTTACACCTACCGATGAGAAGTGGATTCCACTTAGGAGCGAATGGAGCGGGATTGGATTACTCCTGGATCAAGATTGAGTTGTCGTGAACCAGGAGAATTGTGTTGTACGATTATCCAACCTCTGTCGTGATGGATAGGGTGGATACGTTGAATATATTAGATATGTTGGACATGAGGATGATGAGATTGCTCTGTCTTGTAGAAGTAAGCGTGACTTGATATTAGAATTGATATGATATGGACATAGTGATGGGTAGGTTGGATATCTTGGATATGTTGGATTGGTGCAGGACGAGTGTGGTCTGTCTTGCATACGTATGCGTATTTGGACTTAGATCTAGTGCTGGGTCTGCCCTGTAGTCGTAAGTGAGATGTGATTGGATTAGTCGTTCGGATGTTGATCGGGAGACCTAGGAGATCAAGAAATTTGGATGGATTTGGAGTTGGTATTCCTTGGAAGACGGGTTTGGCCTGAAGTGTTGGTCTAGTATTGGATTGGACCGATGGACTTCAAAAGTGAAGTGTGATTGACTCGTAGTTAAGTGGTAGACAATGTGGAATCGAGGATGTTATTTGCCCGAGGATACATTGTGACGACTGAAGGATGTATTATGATGATTGTTAGATGGAGTCAGGATACATCGTGATATTCATGGTTGTATTGGAGCTCGGAATGGGTTTATCTGGGTTTTCTTTGTTCCTCTTTCGATTTTTCTCTCCAATTCACGCTAATTAATCACTCTAGTGCACTAATTTTTCCTTTTGTTTTACTGCTAATCGATCAAAATGAAGGAGGGTAGTTATTTGTGTTCCCTGTTGGAGCTTAGTCGATGACTGCAATAAACATGTGCTACAGTAAATTAATTCCATTAATTAATACAAAGTGCCACTAATGATCATTTGTGAGTGACATGTGTCACTCCCAACTTTGCCTGAGTCATCTTAAGGGTTGATTCAGCAGATTAGTCATTTAATTAATCCTACTGCAGCCACATCATTACTCCCTGTTCATATTTACCATTTTACCCTTGAGGTCACAAATGACCATTTTGCCCCTGAACTTCCCAGACCCATAAATTTTTCATACGAGCTCCGTTTTCGAAGTGCCGCCTGTCTACGGATTCAGCGTCTCGGGACCTACACAACAGTCCTCGAAAAATGTACAAAAAGTATTTTAAACAAAAAGTCAACTTTTAGCCATATTCCTCCAAGGGTAAAAACGTCATTGTCACATTATTTTAATATTTTACATTTTGTGGATTTTTCGGGGCGTTACATGTTTTGATGCTTGAACTTCCAATTAATCATTACAATGAGGTTCTCGTTAATGATAGGAAGCTTTCGGGCTAGAAAGGAAGGCTGGAGCTAGTTGGAAACGTAAAACACAGAGAGGGGATAAGTCGAGTTTCACACAACGTTTGGGAGGTACGATTCTGTAGTTAATTTCCAGATTTTCATAGTTAAATTGAATGCTTAGTATAGGACGAACCTAACGGAATTGAAAGGCTTGAAAAGAGTTTAAAATTGGACGAAAACCGGCCACGCCTGTTCGAGTTGCAGAGACCGGTCTGAACCGGGTCGACCAGAGATTGCTGGTGACACTGTTCACACGCGTGAGGGCGCGTGAAGGGTAGTTTGGGGAAGTTTTGAACATGACTTTTAAAGTATTTGATGTAGGACGAACCTAACGGAATTGAAAGGTCTGAAAAGAGTTGAAAATTGAACGAAAATCGGCCACGCCGGTTCGAGTTGTAGAGACCGGTCTGACCCGGTCTGAACCGGGTCGACCAGAGGTTGCTGGTGACACTGTTCACGCGCGTGGGTTTCACGCGCAGGAGCTTCCAGACGGGCGTGGGGGCGCATGAAGGGTAGTTTGGGGAAGTTTTCAACATGACTTTTAAAGTATTTGATGTAACGAACATTTTGGTGCTGGTTTCGAGGCGATCGGGTATCGTCTCGTTAGGTTTCGGGTTGCCCGAAGGTTTAAAGCCTCGGTTAAAAATAGTTAAAAATACAAGAAAATTACGGGGCTTAAGTATGATCATTTTGAAGTATTTAGTGACCTTATATTGGGATTTGGACAGGTTCGGGATTGCCGGTAATAGTGGATCAGCCCGGAAAGCGTAGGTTCACGCGTATCGAGGCGATGCCGCTATGGTCTGTGAGTGGACTTTGTTTTCTAACTCTTGATGCATGCATATATGTTTTTATATGTTTTCTATACTTGATTCTATGATTTGATTTATGATTTTGATGGTTTACGATTTTGCACGTTTTTCGAGGAAATTACGGAATTTCACGTTTTACGAGATTTTGATGGATGTTGTGATTTAAACCTGGTTTAAATGATTTGATGTCGAGATTTGAAATATGATTTAATATCAATGATTTACAAATGGATTTCGGAAAATGACTTCGGGCTTCAAGGCCCAGTTCAAAAAGTGGTTTTGAGAAACGTGATTTCAGGTTCTGGAATTGGATTTCAAGATGACGATTCGGGATTCGATTTGGAACTTGAAAATGGATTTCTGGGTTTGGGTTCGGAATGGTTATTCCAGATGCTAGCTTACGGAATGATGGTTTCGAACTCGGATTTGGAAATGGATGTTGGACTTGAGTTCTGGGTTTGGATCCGGGATCCTGATGAGATTGTGGATACGGATTCGGATTCGGATTCGGATATGGATAGTGGTCATGGAATGGATTTGCTGGATCTGGTTATTGGGTTTAAAGACCCGGATATGTTATGACGGGGGCGGGCCCGGATTGAGTTTAAAGACTCGGGAGTTTAAAGACTCGGATATTGATATTTCCCCCGTAGGCCTATTGAGTTTAAAGACTCGGGAGTTTAAAGACTCGGATTATATTGAGGCCTGGATTGAGTTTAAAGACTCAGGAGTTTAAAGACTCAGATAGATCCAGCAGGTTCGATGGATGGATGTGTGGTTTCAAATGTGTTTGGATTTCACTGAGTATTGATGTTGATGGTTTTCAATAAAGGTTTTCCGATGTTGATGGTTTTTCAATAAAGGTTTTCCGATGTTTTGGGCTATGCCCAAATGAAATGGTTTTCGATGGTTTTGGGCTGAGGCCCGAGATTTGAGAAAAAGAATCTGTGTTCGGTTTTTCTTATATGGTTTACTTAGCCGGAATATTGAATGGTTTTATGACATGAATTTGATATGCATGCATTGATTTTTAATTTGAGGGTATAAATGTACTTGTTTTATGAACTGTTTTTGAAATTATACTTTATTTTTGTCCACTCACAGTCTCTTCGTGTTTCGATACCCTCCAGGTTGTCGCGGTGCGGGCTGTTGGTCGAGAGAGACGGAGACATCACACCTGCGATCCACAATAGATTCGGTGCACTCTGAGAAGTCTGAATACTTTTAGGACGGTCGGGTCGAAAATTCCTTGTCCGACTTACGTGTCACATGGAGGTTGGACGTCGGTTTAACCTTCGTGTCATGCGTAAGTTAGACAGGAGCAGAATTTAGCCCTTAATCCCGGGGGATTAGGGGTGGGTTCTGACACCAGGCGTAGGCCCATTTGAACGGTTTGAGATGATTTATGAAATATTTTTCCATATACCATTATTATATCTATGGATTGTCTCCTCCAGTCGTCTGGGATGATGGAGTAGTCACGGCGCATTACCTACGAGGGGTCACTGCACGGAGCGACCAAACTGTATAGTGACTCAAGAGCAGGATTTCTAGACGTCTGGGATGTCAAACATCTGGGATGTCAAAGATTGACTCGGGTTGAGACCCCGGGTAGCACGCGTAGCTTGGACCTTGACATGACGTCTGGGACGTCAGGTGTCTCGGACGCCAGACATTTGGGATGCCGAGGATTGGTATATAATGGTATTGGATGGAATTGTGATTTATGGATTTACTGGATTTATGATTTGGTTTTGGTGTTAATGGATTTAGGCAGGGACCCACTTGGTTTGGATTTACGGTTTTGGGATGAGTTCCCACTTACTTGGATTATGGTTTTGGGCTAAGGCCCTAATGATTTGATTTAGTTAAATGGTTTGATTATTGGTTTTCGATTACATGCATGCTTTTTAGTGAAGGGCATAAATGTCTTCTTATGAAATGTGTTTTTATTAAACTATTGATTTTTATCTACTCATAGTTTGTAATGGTTTTAATGTCCTTCAGGTTGATCACGGATGCAGGCTGTAGTAGAGACCGAGACATCGCACTCCTCTACCGATCTTGGCGCGCTCTGGAAGCCCCGAACGGGCTAAGGTTTAAGTTGTCCCTTGTCTGACACTTCGTGTCAGATGAGAGTATAGCACATCTCGCGATAATCCCGGCGGGATTGGGATGGGTCATGTCATGTCGAGATATCACGGATATCGAGGATTGGTTATATCGTGTTTTACTGATATGTGAATTTCCAGATGTATATGTATATATATATATATATGTGTGTATGTTTTGAAGTGTTTCCATACGATTTGATTTGAATGCATGCATGTTTGTAAAACAGAGGGTTAAACTATTAATTTTGTAAAATGATTTTATAACTTATTTATTTTTGGTCCACTCACATTTTTACTGTTTTATTGACCCTCCAAGCCGTGAAAAAAAGACAGAGGCGGATACTGAGGTAGAGGCAGGGGCATAGACAAGACTGTTGCGCATCTGATTACCCATTTGGGTAGGATTTTGGTACTTTTATTTGTACATACATGTAACACCCCAGAAATTCGAGGATTTTAATATTGTAATTTAATGTGTGAATTGACGCTTTTACCCTTGTGATTGGTATGGCCAAATTATTGACTTTTGATTGGTGAATTAAATGGACTTTGACCTATGACCATGACGTAGTTCGGGACGTCACGAGTTCATAGACAGGTGGCACGTCCAATTCGGACGATCAGGGAAAAAGTTATGACTATCGGAAGTTCAGGGGCATTACCGTAATTTTGACGGTTGGGGCAAAAACGTTGACTTTTCATTTGACAATTAATTTTCACGCGACTCAAGGACCGTTAGGTAGGTCTCGACGTCCTGAGTCCGTAGACAGGCGGCACGCCGAAATCGGACTTCGTACGAGGAAGTTATGGTCAGAAACGTGAAATCGGGAGGTTCGTGTCTCGGTTTTCGTGCCAAATATTTTATTCTGGAAATCTGATTGGAGGACACCTGGTGAGTGACAAGTGTCACTCATCCATTGGCTAGATTGGATCAGATCCACTATGGGTTTAAATACCATTAAAACCAACTTTTAATCACAGCCCTTAGATCTGAAATCTCCAGATTTAATCCTCACCTTTGATCTCATTCTGAGATTCAATCCTGGCCCTTGATTTATTTTCCTGATCTGTATTAAAATTCATGAAATCATACACCCATGTTTTCATTCTCTCAACCCGATTGCACGATTCCCTATTGGAACCAACTCACCAGCCCTCACCACTCAACCCCACACCTCAGGCAACCAACAACCACCTCCCTGACGCCAGCCAACACTCCACGGCCACCCTGCACGGCCGGCGTTCCCTCAGACCCGAGAAGGAAACCCGAACAGCCCAAGTCACCAAACCATCCAAACCTTCACTCTTGGACTCGAACCAACGTACGGTTGGGTTCACCGTGACGACAGGACGACGAGGAACTGATCTGGACGGTGTACGGCGGCGACACGGCGGCGATAGGACGATAAACCCGTGAGTGCCCATTTTCCTTCCCTGCTTCAAAACGTCTGTTTTTGACGTTGACATTGTTTGGTTATTGATATGACACATTTAGGGGACCTTGACGACCAGTTTGAACCCAGGACCGTGGCTGGAAAATCGTCGACTCGCCGGAGAAGACAACCTGAACCGGCAGCCAACCTTCCCGTCGATTTTCAGGTAGTCTTTTCGACCTAGAATCTAGTTCTAATTGCACAGAACCATTGTGGAGGTTGAGACGAGTCCATAGGAACAAATCTCACCTGAAATGGTGATCGGAATCGCGATCTGTGATCGGGTCGAGCCGTGGGTCTGCGGTGACCCGGTTCTCTGGCCCGGTTACTGTAGCTGATGACGTCATCATGCTGACGTCAGTAGTGATGTCATGGTGACGTCATCATGTCAGAAACTGTCAGACCAGAGACCAATGGACTGCTGACACGTGTCCTCTGACACTGTCATTGATGACGTCATGCTGACGTCAGCAGTACTGTAGCACAGTTGACCAGGGGGTTGACCAGGCGCGTGGGGGCGCGTGTGAACAGTAATTTTGGTGGGACCACCACCATTCTTTAGGTTTCGACGATCCAGATCCAATGGCGGTGGTTTCGGGTCGATCGGAGATCATTAAGTTGGTCAAAATGAGGTTTATTGCATTGGGAAGCGCGTTCGGGCGGCTCTCCCGGGCCGGTTTCGGTCTAGGGTTTCGTGGTTGAATGTTAGGGGTTCGTATTGACCTTTGCGTATGCTTTGGATATGACAGGGATTGTATAAGCGTACCAGAACGAGGGTATACGTTCGGTTTTCAGCAGGATTGTATTGTGAGTGTGCCATTTTCTTAAACCCTTGTGTGCATAAATGTTTTCTGGTTTTATTATACTTATTCACATGCTAAAAACAATAATGGTTCTGATGATATGGAAAAATGGTTATGGCACGTTTCACGGTATTTGGGCTTGAGACCCGTCTGTTGAAACTTAATGATTGGTTCGGATTTTATCTATGTATATATATGCTTTGCATGTGGATATCAATAAAATGTATTTAGTACTGCACTGTATAGATCCTTTCATATTATATTGTCTCCTCCGGATGAGGTACCCCAGAGAGGTCACGGACGTCTAGAACGTCCAGCGTCTATGACGCTAAGCATCGGGGATGCTGTACCCGAACGGGGTTCGGGGATTGAACTCGGAATTGAGACCCGAGTGGCACGCGTAGCCTTGTGATAGTGACCTTATTGGACGTCAAGGACGTCAGACATCAGGGATGTCGGGATTGGAGTGTATAGTGCAGCAACTAAAATTATACTTATGGTTTTATTATATGCCTTATGGTTCATATTATATGATTGATGGTTTTAATTACGGATGCATGCATGTTTGGAAAACGGAGGGGTAAATTATACGTTTTACTTATCAAATGATTTTATAAACTTGAGTTTCGGTCCACTCACCCTTAATGTTTTTGGTAACCCCTCCAGGTCGTGATACTGAGGTAGAGGAGGAACCTGAGGCTGAGGCATAGATCTACTTCTGCGTACCTGAACCCCTGTTGGGTGGTGTACCCGCAGGTTTACTTTAGAGTCGTGCTCGCAAATTTGTAATTTTGGATTTCATCCCTTGTCTGACATCTGTTTAATTCGGATTTGATGTATAACTTTAAATTGGTTATTTATGCATTGATGTTTGAGGTTAAAATTGGTATGAATTATTGGGTGTCAGACGGGAGCAGGGCACGTCCCCTTGTGGTCCCTGTGGGATCGGGGCGGGTCCTGTCAATACATATATGCTCGGTCATATATTGAGATACTTATCTTTTTTCTGACAATGTTGTAGTTAAACTTAGCATGTTTGCTTTTAAACCCATAAAGGGTATTTTTTGTATTTTGAGTATGATTTCCAGACGGGAGTAGGGCATGTTCCCCTATGGTCCAGAAGGATCGGGACGGGTCCTATCACTCATCCTCTGAACTATCACAAAAATCATCATATTCCAAAAGTTCGTAGCGCTCAAGACGTTGATGTAGTTGCTGCACTTGTTTCCTTAGATCATCCATTTCTGTGTCACTCTTCACGACCATCATTGCTTCTAGGGAATGCCCAGCCATGACCAACAAGCTCTGATACCAAAATGACATGGGACTAATGGTGATTTTAGGAGATAACACAAGTGTACACTCTTAGATATGAAGCTCGCTACTCTAAAGAATCCATCTTAGAGATAAGAGTTGAACAACTCGCCACTCAATGGAATCCACCAAAAAGATAAGTGAAGATAGTTTAGGAAGAACAATCTTCACTAAGAAACTATTTATTGAATAATTCTTGGATCCTTCCCTCCTTCAAATGAGAGGAATTACTTACAGGCTAGTCATGGACATCCCCCATGAATAGGTTTGACTCCTTAATAAATAAGGTGTATGAATGACTCATAGGAGACGTATACACATGACTCATTGAAAATACACAAGACATAATTATTATTATTTTAATTTGAAAACACTTAATTCTAGACTATAATTACTAAGATGAATGCAAAAGGAATCAAGGATATATGAATTAACCATGTGCCTTAGATGAATTAACTATGTGTCTTCAAGGATTAATTGCCCATTCTAAAATCGGTATCAAACCTAATGGTACAATTTTTGAGGCAATCAAACATCATTTAGAAGTTTTTCAAAATGTCTGAAGTGACGTTGTTCATAGTTAAGGTACACGTGGAACGCCCAGGGCTTTGAGGGTTTACCTATTGAATCCTTGTATGAGTAAGACATCAGGATAGGGTTCAGAAAGAGTAAAGATATCAGTTGGAGGCTCTAAAGATCCAGGATATCGGATTACGACTTGGTAGGAGCCGTGGTATCAGTTACACCATCCGTCGGGGGTCAATGGGTTGGTGTGGGCGGTGACTCCAAGAGGATGAAATATGTTTAGTTCGTATATCATGACAATAATTCCGTTACGAATGGTATTTGTCCCTTGTCTGGCTGGTTCTAAGGGTAGTTATGGAATACTAGTTCGTTGTCAGATGGGAGTAGGATCTAACACAGTTATCAAAGCGATTTTGGGAAGGAACCTATCAATTTGGTATCAGAGCAAACCAAATTACATTGTTCTAGGAATTTTGAATCGTGTTAGTGCGGGATTGAGAAAGATTTAGATGCTAATTCTAAGTTTTTCAAAAGATAATTTCTACGCTGTTGGATGATGAATCCATAAAATGGATGTATCAACCGAATTATTACTATAAACTGTGTTATTAGCTGGAGGTTATTGTTGGGGTTGTTAAATAGATGTCTGTCAAGTTCTCTTCTTTTCTGCTACAGAAAAAGGAGTTAAAAGTATCTTTTTTTTTCACGCGATTAAAATGATTTTTTCCACCACCTTATTTTTTGGCCATGCAATTTACAGTTATAAGGTCACCTCATACTAAATATTGACACAATAGTTGTGACAAGACCCGTCTCAAATCCCCTGGATTATCGTGTGACGTACTTGATCCCGTCAGACAAGGGATAATTCCAACCTTAGCTCAAACGGGGCTTCCAAAGTGAGTCAGGATCGGAGGAGGAGTGTGATGTCTCGGTCTCCGCTACAGCCTGCATCCGCGATCAACCTGAAGGGCATTAAAATCATTAAAAGTTGTGAGTGGACGAAACAAACAATTTATAAAATCATTTCAAAAAGAAGACATTTATACCCTTCACTAAAAGGCATGCATGCATTCAAAAGCCATTTATTTCAATCATTCCTCAAATCATCAAATCCAAGTTTATTAAAACCGTTTATCAATCAAAACCATTTCCTTTCTCAAATCATTAGGGCCTTAGCCCAAAATCGTAAAACCAAATCTATGGGAACTCAGCCCAAAACCAAATTCGTAGGGACTCCGCCCAAATCAAATCACGTGGGTCTCAGTCCAAATCCAATACATGTGTTTCTTCGCCCAAAACCAATACACATGGGTCTTAGCCCAAAACCAATACTAGTGGGCCTCAGTCCAAAACCAATCCTCGGAATCCCTAATGTCTGACATCACAGATGTCACAATCCACACCGTCAAGGTTCCAAGCTATACGTGCTACTTGGGGTCTCAAATCCTAAGTCTCCACAGGGTCCACCCAGGTCAATGACCCGCAAATCAATGACCCGTTCTGGGGGGGAGGTTTTAATCTCTGGAAATCCTGCTCCTAAGTCACTATACGGACTGATCGCTTCGTGCAATGACCCATCGCAGTCAATACCCCGTGACTACTCCAGGATACTACGAGACGTCTGGAGGAGAAAACTCGCCACTCCAGGATACTACAGGATGTCTGAAGGGCAACCGTTCATGAGGATGGTATACGGAAAACCATTTTACAAATCATCTCAAAATCGTTCAAAGGGCCATCCCGGGATTTTCCCTAAAACCATCGTAAATCCAAATCCAATTCCATTTGGGGTCCCCGACCCGAAATCACGTTTATAAACCATAACTGGGCCTCATGCCCAAATTCGTAAACCAACGGGATCCCCGGCCCGATCGTATAACTCCAATGGGCCTCCAGCCCGATTTCTTATTAAATCAAATGGACTCCAAGTCCGATGGTTTCCAATAAAATGGGTCTCATGCCCGATTCCATATTTCTAAATCCAAAACCATTTCATCAAATTATCATTGAAATATTAGCATATATAAGCACCGTATAAAACTAAAAACCTCGAAATACGTGTAAATACGTAAATACTAATGACCACAATCATATGCACTCAAGACATTTCAAAACATGTTCATAAACACATATAAAACAGTTATGCATGCATCAATTTAGAAAGCCAAAGTCCACTCACAAACCGTCCATGTTCTGCCTCGATACGTGCGTCATAAGCCTCTCCGGGCCAATCACCATCTCCGGGACTCCCGGACCTATCAAAATCATACTAGAGGGTTACTAACTACTTTAATAACCTCTCATAAAAGCCCCCTAATTTTCCAGGATTTTTAACATATTTTAAACTCGATCCTAAACTTTGGAACATCTCGAACTATATCGAAACGATGTCCGATCGACTCGAAACCAATCCCAAAATGTTCGTTACATCGAATAGATGATTTAACACGTTGAACTCATCCCCAAAAAGTGTCCCACATGCCTCCCAAAGGCGTTGTGCGTGGAGCTCACACGCTGAGGGACTGTTCATTTTCAACCTCCAGCGAACCAGTCTGAACCGGTCCACTACAACACTAGTCCAACCGAATCAGTGTGACCAGTTCAGGCGATTTCCTCCCTCATTTCAACCCGTTTCGATCCCTTTTCAATTCCAATAGTTTCCTCTCATCAATTGCAACCCATCTATGCGATAACAACCTAGAAAAACCGCCTAGAACCTACCCGTTCGATTTCTCCCCTCACGGTTCAAACTTCCAGCCCAAAGCCTGGGCTGCTCAGCCACCTTCCACCATCCAAAAACTTTCCCTAAAAATCTTACCAACCCCCTGAACACAACCTAATCAACAGATAACATCCTAAACGTCCAAATCCAAAAATTCAAAATTTGAACTTAAAAACGTACCTGTGTGGGTTTGTCGTTCCTCCGCCGTTCCCGGTGGTCCTGCCACCTCCTCGTTGTCACTGTCTCACCCTGAACCTCACTCTTAGTCTTTCTCAGTCAGCATAGGTGAGGGGGAAGGATTGGGTTGATGGTTCGATGGGGTTTAGGGTTGGCATGATCTAATGAACAAATGAGGGTGAAAGGGTGGGTGCATGTATCTGTGTAATGGGAGCAATGGATGGGTGAGACTTGTCACTCATCCATTGGGCCTGGGGAAAATATCTGGGTCCACTCCCAGACAAAAGTCCACCTGTCTCGTAAAACGTGCAATAGTTCCTTGGAACTTCCGTGAACCATAACTTTCTCGTCGGACTTCTGATTTCGACGTGTCGCTTGTCTACGGACTCGTATCGACCCGATCTACGTAACAGTCCTAGGCCCCCGTGCATTAGACCTCTCGGGTCTAAAGTTAACTTTTTGCCCTCGTTCAGGGGCAAAATTGTAATTTCACCCTGAGCATTCGATAATCCTCGATTAGTCCCCGATTAGCCTCACTAATCCATAATTAATCCTTAATTAATCCCAAAAATTTAGGACAGGTCGTTACAAGTTGTCCACATGTAATTAACATACTGGAGCTTTAAACGTAAGCTAGAATGGAAGTAAGGTTTCAAATCACCGATTAATTCACATATTATATTAAGTTCAGTCAATATATATATACTAATTAACTTTGGATTGGTATAAGCCGAAATGTGACATTGAACAGCATTAGTAATTAATAATCATTTAGAGGTTGTTGGAGACAGTAAATAGTCGTGAAAATACGAATAAAAGAAAATGAAAAAAAAATAACATTGGGCGATATGCACAATCTTAATCATTAAAATTCCCCCAAAAAAAAAAATAGAGAAGCTAAACGCTTATATTTTTTTTTCTTGAGTTTTTAATGCCAATAGTTACCCTACTATTTTCAGCTTATCATTTTCATCCTTCAACTTTCAATTCAATTAGTGTCATCCATATACACTCTTCACACTGAATTTAGCGACTTATGTTAATTTTGTTAACTTTTCTGTTAAAGCGAGCGCAATGTTGTCAATTCATCAAACTTCTATCTTTAAAAAATGGCTTTTTACTCAAAATGCCCCCTGAACATTAAGCGTAGTCTCAAAATGCACCATGAACATGATTCTAACTCAAGTTGCCCCCTGAACACATTTTCAGTTTCAAAATGCCCCCTGGTCGTCAAATTTCACGCTGGTCCGTTATTTGCAGGGGCATAATTTTCCTGACCAAAGAGCACTTGCAGGTCTCATGTCAACCTCCAATTATAGATTTAGTCCCTCAAGATAGCAGAGAGTTGTTGGGAAACAGGGTAGGGAGTAATTGTGTTAATAATCTAGCTCAATTTATAGTGTCGCGTCCCAATCCATTGAATCCTAGAGATGGGGATTTGTGTGTGGAAACCAAGTGTTATAGGCAATGCTATTCAGGGAGGTCAGGTGGGGTTTTGTGCGATGTGGTTGGTGTATCTAGCCAATCCGTTTCAACAACACAGTGTGCGAAATCATCCCCTGCTTGTAATGGTTGTTGTGATGGCAACCAGCATTTGGGAAACACTGGAATGGCTCAGATCAGTTATACAAATAGAGAGAACGTTATGCTTTGGAAAGCCAATTTGAATTATGTGAAGAATGGTTCTGATGGCCACGTGGGATTCAACTTAAACCCATCAAATTCATGAACTTTTTTTTTACCCCCCAAAATTCAATGTACCCTTCAGTTGTTTTACCACAATCCACCCCATATCATTATCTATGGACTCATTGAGAGTGAAAACCTCCTCCAATTCAACGCTCTTTTAGCCAGAGAGGTAAAGCTTCTTCTTTTTACAATCGACGATTCAATTTCTTTCTTTGATTTTCTTACGTCTGTCCAAAGGGATCGATGTAGTAACTGGAAAATGATGTCTTGAAATTTGTGAGTTTGCTCAGTTGGAACGATTTAATTGAGTTTAACATGAGGATAATTGTGTTCACAAGGTTAAGATTATTGGGTCTGAAGCTTTGTTGATTAATTTGTAAATTTCCCAAGAAAGGAAGTATCTTGAGGTGCATAGTGAAATTGGGAACATCTAGCTGCTTCGTTGTTCTTATATTTCTTTGGGTGTTTATATGGCTTATATTTGTAGGATTATCAACTTTGATTGGGACGCATTTTTGAGTGTCGCCAATGTTCAACTATATTGTGGGGTTAGTGTTTATCTTCATGTGTTATGCAAAATGATATTGCTTCTGGGTATAAACTGAGATGTTACATCTGCGGCGGCTGCAGTTCATGAATTTGATGAGATGGGGCATTCATTGAGTAGATTGAATCTAGAATCTCCCCATTTTAATCGCGCGAATGCCGTTCATGAAGTTGGTAACAGTCATTCACCCAAAAAACCGGTGCATAATCTAGAGCATGATATGGCCTAGCTCACTAAGTTAAGGTTAGCACCCAATGAAGGGCTCGTCGGAATGGGCATTAGGAGGTCGGACCTTCCTGTGTCCACGGTTAAGATGCTGGCTGGTCGAGAAGGTAATTATTCGGGGAGGGGAAGGTTCACTTATGCAGATCGTTGCCATATTCTAAGTAGATATTTTTCTATCAATGATCCATGGCTTGTGGACCAAATGCCTAGCCGAGCATATGTCTCGCAGTTTTCAGCAGATGGATCTCTTTTTATTGCTAGGTTTCAAGTAACATGTTTGCAGCTTGCACTATAAACTACAGTGGGAAAACTGCGAATCAGACAACCATCCCAAATTGAACGTTATGCCCCTTCAATTATCCCATTTTGAGACCTGCAAGTGTTCTTTGGTCGGGACAATTATGCCCCTGCAAATAACGGATCAGCGTGAAATTTGACGACCAGGGGGGGCATTTTGAAACTGAAAACGCGTTCAAGGGGCAACTTGGGTCAGAATCATGTTCAGGGTGCATTTTGAGACTATGCTCAATGTTCAGAGGCCATTTTGAGTAAAAAGTCTTAAAAAATTAAGATTACAAAATTATTCAAATAAAAAGATAGAAAACAAATGAAAAGATAATAATAATAATAATAATAATAACTTAAGGGTCACAAATACCATGGCCTAGTTGAGTTCAGCCGGATTTTATATTAGGTGATTTCAAGTTGTAAACAATAAAATTTGTACTAAATATTTATAATCAGTCTTTCGATATCGTTAGAATAAAGGAACATATATGTTTATCATTTTTTATTGAATTTTGAAAACAATTACTAATTGTTTATCTTAGTTTATCTTAATAATAATAATAATAATAATAATAATAATAATAATAATAATAATAATAATAATAATAACTTAAGGGTCACAAATACTATGGCCTAGTTGAGTTCAGCCGGATTTTATATTAGGTGATTTCAGGTCGTAAACAATAAAATTTGTACTAAATATTTATAATCAGTCTTTCGATATCGTTAGAATAAAGGAACATATATGTTTATCATTTTTTATTGAATTTTGAAAACAATTACTAATTGTTTATCTTAGTTTTAAATGGTACTAATTAGGAATCCTATTTTTTGATGATATTGCTAGGAATTTTGTGAAAAAAGTTTACATAACTGACATCCTGGACTAGATTGATGTATGAAACAAGATTATAAGGATGTCACATATATGTGGAGAGTCCAACTGTAATCCAAACTTCAAAGTGCAAATTTTCACACCAAAGAAACCTATAAGCTATACACAGATGAGTCAGTTTATGAAAAATCAAAAATCAGTTGTCTGTAACTTTTAAGAGGATGGGAAGGTTTCACCTGACCCGAAACTCATTTTTGGGTCAGTTTCTTTATTATCCACCCTTCACATCCCATTTGGGTTGAATTAGTTGGGTTGAACGATTAAATAATGAAAAGTCTCTACCTTATGTGCCTAACCTTTAGTATGTATGGGTGGACGTTAAATTATTAACTGATCCATTTAAAATCGTTATTTATCTAATAGTTTGATTTTGACCAGATAAAAATCAAACTATTTAAAAATTCAAATCGCTCTGTTAGTAACATTTTGGTTTTAAATTTTCATTTTGTAAACCCGTTAAATCGAACTGAACTATTAAAAAACATATTAATTTTTATTAATTTTTAAATTTACTATATACACTTATATACATGAGTACAACACAAGTTTTTATTTATTTTTTCAGTGTCCATTATCAAATTTCTTTGAGTTTATTACTTATTATATGTATATATTTGTCTCTATCTAGTTTGTTTGGTTATGTCTTTGAACCAGTTTTGGATATGTGTGTGTTTGTCTCTACTCTGCATAGCGGATGAATTGATTAAAACATTCTTATTTATTTTGCCCTTGAATTAATTAGCTTACAAATGAAAGAACCACAATTTGAAATCAAATTTATAATTGTAAGTATTAAAATGGGTGTTGGTTGGACATGATTCTATTAGAAATCAAACTGTTAGTTTGGGTGTCGGTTAAATAGGGTGTTAGTTGCTTCAATTTTTCCGTATTGACTCAACCCAAACCGATAGTAACGATTTAGCTTGAAATAATTTTATTTCTAATTTTAGAGATTCAAATCATATCAAACTGTTAAAATTAATTTGAATATTCCGAATATCCGTATTAGACTGCATTATATTATAGGGGTATCATGCCGTGGGCTAAAAATAGCCTAGCCCAACTAATATCTTTGATTGTCATTATATTTTTATCCGGCTGTCCGTCTTGTAGACCTGGCCCGTTTTTCTTTAATTTTAGATCACAGGCCATAGAAACATGCAAAAGCCAATGGGCCAATACGAAATTAAAAACCCAGAACTCAATAGGCCCATGGCTGGGGTTTAGGGTTTGCCCTAATAAATTATCAGATTTCTCTGACTGATCATTCTTCTTTGCCCGCCCGCTGCAGCCGCTGCCTCATCGCTCTCAAGGTCTTTCTCGCTAATCTCTCTCTTCATATATGCATGCGTATTGAAATAACGATATTAATCTGATTTTTGGTTTCTGCAGTTGGGTTTTCGATTTTGCAGCTCGAACTTCAAGAGACAAAATGGCAGGGTAAGTGAACCCATCTTGTTCAAGAATAATAACCATGCTATTTGTTCAGTTAACACCTTGTTTTGGACCTGCCATGTCTATTTGGTTGCTTCTTCAAGTTCGATTTTTTTTTATCGTTTTTGCACTATTTTAACCTGTTTAAGACTTGGGTCCGATTTAGTAAATTTCAAAACTTTGCCAGTGAATGTTCTTGGCAACAGGATATTGGTAAATGGATAGTTGATCAAGTGGGGATTGAGTGATAAAATTCCTAAATGTGACTTGAATGGATAAAGATATTATTTATTTTTTATTGTTTGATGTTGGGTGGGTGTGATGCAATTATTCACAGAGAGATTATGAAGTGAAGGTATCTTGGTTTCATCAAGAAAATTTGAGGATTCTGGTTGTTGTGTGTTTTTAGATGCTGTATGGACTGATTTTGTGTTATTGACTTTTTTTGGCACACATATCTTGCATGTTGTCTTGTTTATTTTTATTTCTTGAGTTGTTATGGGAGGAACTTGATGGTAGAAATTCTCGGTCTCTGAATACATTGAGAAATGGTGTCGATGTCTTATTATTATTATTATTATTATTATTTTTGCGTTCTGGTTTTATGTCTCGTATTTCGTTGGAAGTGACTTGTCATTCTATCCCTGAATTTCAATTTGTCATATTTACAGTGAAGAAGCTGTAGTTGCAACTGAGGCACTACCGGCACCAACTCCGGCCCTTGGTGAGCCTATGGATATCACAACAGCCCTGCAGCTTGTGCTGAGAAAATCTCTGGCTCATGGTGGTCTTATTCGAGGTCTTCATGAAGCCGCAAAAGTGATTGAGAAGCATGCTGCCCAGCTCTGTGTGCTTGCTGAGGACTGTGATCAGCAAGACTACGTTAAACTGGTCAAGGCTCTTTGTGCCGACCACAACGTAAACATGCTGACTGTTCCAAGTGCCAAGACCCTAGGAGAGTGGGCTGGTGTAAGTTGTTTACTTCCCATTTTATTCTTGTTTTAAATTATAACCCTACTGTACCTTGATTGCAAGCGATTGTTGATCTTATGTGGTTATTTTCTTCCCTCATACAGCTCTGCAAGATTGATTCTGAGGGAAAGGCCAGGAAGGTAGTTGGTTGTTCTTGTGTGGTTGTGAAGGTACGACTCCAGCTAAAAACTCTTACCCAAATTTTTAAGTGATATATGTTATTTTGTTGTGAAACGTTCCATTATCTAAATGAGACCTTATTGTTATCTTGTTTTGCAGGATTTTGGGGAGGATCACGAAGCTCTCCATGTGGTTCAGCAACATGTTAAGGCCCAATAAGTTAATGCCTCGGTCTGAATTTAGTGAGAAATGTTGAAACATCTTTAGGGAGCTTTTGTTTGTCTGCTGGATTCACTTTATTCGACTGTTTACTATGGATTCCAATTTTGCTTCTAATTGTTGTTTCTGGTGTATGCTACTTTTTCATATTGTTTTCTATGGAAGAAGTTTCATTCGATACTTACTCTATATTACGCTGCGGAAAGATGAATCATGTTCATTTATCCATCTTTTGTTAATGGTGTTTTTCACTTTTTTGTTTAAAGGTGCGTCTTTCACAAGGTTGTCACAATTTTCTGACGTTGTCTATATTTGGTCTTCCATTGTGAATGTCCGATTTCTTTACGACATAAATTGTGTGCAATTGGAATTATTGTTGCGGTCATTTAATGTTAATGTACTTTCATTTTCTTGTTTTCATAGCTTATCAGGGATTTAATATTCCGACTGAGATCTTTCATCACATTTTTCTTTGCCACCTGAGCTAAATAAGTGTCGAGGTGTGTTTGGATGAGGAGCTTCGAAGTTCCAAAAAAATGAGTTAAAAATTTAAGGTTTTCAATGTACTAAATGATTTTTAATGAGCAGACAAAAAATAATTTAAATTATTTTTAAAATTGAACTAGGTAAGGGATTTTTATGTATCCTCTCTCAATACATCCTTATGAATTCAAATTATTTGTCAATTTAATTGTTACATTTGAAGTTTAAAATGTTGGAATTTTGGCTTAATGTGTAGGAATGAAAATTTAGAAATGTAGATGTTATGGTCGCATTTTTTTTTTTTAATATTTGTTAAAATTTTAATTTTTGAACGTCTAAATGATACTCACTTGTTAAGTGCCAGTTGGTATTGTTTTATGTTTTTATTTAGTTGTAAAATGTATTTGATAACTCATTTTTGGAAAAAGAATTTAGAAAATGAGCAAACAATATATAATGATTTGCTTACGTTTTATAAAATAATAAAATATTATTTATGGATTTTAGTAACTCAAAAAATAAAGAAACAAAATATATTCAATATTAAGTAAAAGACTAATATATATTACCAAAGTCATCACCACCAATCACCACCATTACCTCTATCACCATCATTATTACTCTATCACCATCGCCTCCACCACCACCACCATCATTGCCATCACTACCACTACTACCACGGCCACCCTAACACCACCTCTACCACTGCAACCACCCTAAACTCCAACACCGCTACTACCATATCACCATCTCCATCACCACTGCCACCACCTCCACAATAGCTGCCACCACCCTAACACCACCTCCACCACCTACCACCATCAATCCTTACTGTAGCCACCCTCACCACCCCTTCCACCACCATCATCACCACCACCCTACCTCACTGCCTCAACATTACTATCCCCACCACCACAACCAACCCCCACTGCAACCATCATTAGCAACACCTTATTAGAACTAGAACCACCACGATCGCCACTCCATCACCATAACAACCACCTTGCTGCCACCACCACCACTTTTACAGCCACTTTCGCCATTGTCCCACCACCTTGTCGCCACCATTACCACCATTGCAACTACTCATGCCACCATTTTATCATTGATATCACTGCTACCACTATCACCCTATTACCATTAATGTCGTTGCAACCTCCATCACCATCACCACCTTCACTTCCACCCATAACCATCGTCGTCGTCGTCACCTCCACCACCACCACCTCCTCAAAACCACCATCGTTGCTGCAACCCCGACCATCACCACCACCACCACCTCATCACACTTCCACTATCTCAATCTACTATTACCATTCCCACCCTCGTCATCTTAAAATTTGGGTTTGGGAATCATTTTTTAATGCGTACTTATATATATATTTTGCACCAAATAGGATTTTTTTTCTTTTTTATTCTTGCAAAATCATTTTTAAAGTAAATCTCCAAACGCATTCTCAATATTAAACACACAAAATCCTATTTGTTGTTTTCGTTTTACATAATAATTATTAAACACACAAAATCCTATTTGTTGTTTTCGTTTTACATAATAATATTTCAAAAACTATTTTGCAAAACAATACCAAACAGGTCCTAAAGTTTTAACGATATGGGTTTTAGGTGATAACGATCAAAACCGTGCTCGCACTTAGGTGACTTTTTTTCTTCAATAACTGTGTGTTTGGATAACGGAAAAAGTACGAGATTTAGCCAAAATTCAGGAAATTGAAATTTCCATACACCTTTTTATAATAAGTTTCATGTAGGATTCGATGAGAAATTATAAAGAATACCAACTAGGTTATGGTTACAAAATGATGTTTGAAGTTTCAAAAGTTAAAACTTTTTTTCAACAAGATTTCTAAGTTGGAGTTTTAAAAACCATATACCTTTTAGTGTTTAATCTTATCCATTGAAGAATCAATTGTGATTTTTAAACATTTTCAGTTCCGTTTTAGCACTGTAAGGCTGACGTGAATTACAACAAATAAAATAAGATTGAGATATCAAAATTAAATTAAATTTTATTTTTCAACATTTCGAGGTTGGGTCTTGAAATTATGAGTTGTATATGAACTCTAATGTTAGGTATTGTAGATTGACGATAAATTTTGAACTTTTTCCATTTTAGTTTCGTTTTTCCATAGTAGGATTGATGCAAACTCTTATAATATGAATTTAATTTTCAAAATTCAACTTTATATTTCTTCAAAATTTCGAATTTGGATTTTTGGAGCAAATAACTCTAACTTTTATATTACATATTTGATGGAGAATTTTGATTTTTTTTTCTATTTTGAGCCAGGTTTTTCTATGATAAAGCTGATGTGAGCTCGCACAATATAATATTTAAATTTCAAATTTTCTAGGTTTGGTTGGACTTTATAATTCCAACTCATAATATGAAGCGTTAGAGTTCATATGAATCTTATAATTTCAAAATCAAACTTCGAAACTTTGAAAAAATAAAATTGAATTTCAAAATCGTAATCTCAAGTTGTGAGAGTTCATATCAATCTTACTGTAGAAAGCTCAAAATAAAAATGAAACAAATTCAAAATTCTTTCTCCATTATGTATATGAAGTGCTAGAGTTCATATGGATTGTTTAACGTCGAAATCCAAACTTGAAATTTTGAAGAAAATAAATGCAACATAGTTTTGTGTGTGGTTTTTGTCTGCATTAGTATAACCTGTTAGCTTGTTGCTTTATTTTCTTTTTGTTTTTTTTCTTTGGTAAAAAAGAGATGTGATTGATAATAGAGGAAATACAAGACATGGAGTTTCAAACTTGAGGGGGCCTTGTTAAAAGCTCACCTTGAAAACTCAGCTACTCGGATAAAATCTAATGAGGAAAAAGTGTGCCCCACTCCTAAAAATTTGAAATTACATTGTAATATCAAATTCAAATATGACTTCCAGCCATGGAGCGCTGGTGCAATCCAGTTGACAAGGCATTGAGACTCCAATCTTTCCCCAGCAATTGCATGAGCCACCATATTAGAAATTGATTGATTTTAGCATTTTCAATATTACAATCTAGACCCAAGGTTAAGTCGTTATTAATACATACTTTTATAGGTGAGATAATTACATGGCACAATGTCACGGAAACATGGCGTATTCATTGTGTTGATGAGTGGGTCAAACCCGGCAACTCTAGAGTCCCTCGAGGGATGGGACATCTCCTAGGTTCCGTAAACGAGGTGATCATATTTCTCTCATGACAATGGAAGGTTTCTTGGAGTGTAAGTCCCCGAGTCCTTCCATGTAAATGGGTCCTTTTTCACTTCATCTTGAAATACCTAAGAGGAAATAAGATAAAGAGAAGGAAAAAAGATATTAAGCTTGGGAGGCTAGTGTGGCTCCGCCCACTTGATCTCTGATACCTAAGTAAGTATGTGTTTAGGGAGAAGACACAGAATATGTGTGTAGAGAGAGAGAAAGCATTATGGCATAGTTTATATGCTCACTTGAAGTTAGGAACATCTTGTGGAAGTGGGGGAGTATGGACAGGACCCCACCCGACTACACAACAAAATTAGTATCGGGTCCTACTCCTGTTTGACAGAAACCCTGCTAGACAAGGGATAATGCAATTCGCTAGTTCATGCCTCCGCCTCTCGAGTCTCGAATTCCGTGCAGCGGTCCTGGAGGGTCACAAAACCAAGAAAACGTGTAAGTGGACAAAAATGAATAGTTCAAAAACATAATTTGAAAACCTTGAACCTTCACCTTCCGTTTTCCAAAACTATGCATGAATATGAAAACCATTTCAAAATTGTTTCACTTCGATTTAAAATGAGATACAATTTATCATTCTCGAAGTACGTGAGAACGTATATAAAGAAAGTGTCAATCGGAAAACCATCACAAAAATCAACTCAAAGTTAGCACATCAAACACACGATCAACACACCATCATCTCAATGTCACACATGAAACCATTGTCCCACTGGCAGGCACAACACAAACTCACTCGGGGATTCGGAGCCTAGCTCGACGTCCGAGTCATCACAACACAGTCTCACAAGCCATCATATCAATCCATAACCAACATCAGCACATAACTCACATATAGTCAACTCATCATCAATACATATACAAAACATCAATAAAAAAATCACAAGGCACTACCGGTAGGCCATCACACACACCCATTCAGGATTTGGAGACCCTGGCTCGACGTTCGAGTGAGATCCGACTTAGGATTCGAAGCCCTTGACTCGACGTCTAAGTCGCCACCACAATAAAGTCTTAGGATTCGGAGCTCCGAGCTCGACATCTGAGACTCACAACCAATCCACACAGTCACCACACATTTCATACATCACACGTTTCGAGAAACACATGCTCATATCATAACTCAATATTACACCTCATCACAATATATCTCACCACGAATACCAAGAAACCAAATTTTACGTTATCTATACCAAAAACACATACATCACATCAAATATTACAGATCAAACCATGATCAGAACCTCTCTCGTAAAATGTTCCATTAAGGCTATTTTCATAAAAATCATCTAGAAATCATATGGAATTCATAATTATAGTAAAAACCACTTATTTCCATAGTTCAAATCTTGTTTAGCCCAAATCTACACTTAAAACCGAAGTCTGGAACATATACTCGAGGAAAACCTCGTAAAACGAGCCATTAAGTAATTTTTGTAAAAACCATCCAAACATATCAAATCATTGACGAACCAACATCATAGTCTTCTAAATCAAATTTCATGCCAAATCCCCAAGATCACGAATCGGAAATCAAACGAAATATATTGAAATTCTAAAAAAAAGTGTAATGAAATATTAATAAAATCACCGAAATTCACATAAACTCTCAATCAATTCAATCAATCTAATATGATCAGTCCACTCACACACCTCTGTAGTACTGAAATCCACTTTGCATGTTTTCGCGTAATGTAATGACCCGTCCCGAATTTCGAGATTAGATTAGTGATTAATGAAGGATTAATGACATTAATCGGTGATTAGTTGCATAATTCTAGATGGACAGTGCGAAATGACAGTTTTGCTCCTAGAATGGGCGAACTGTTGACTTTTGATTCGGGCGGTCAAACGGACTTTGACCGATGACTGTGACGTAGTTCGAGATGTCACGAGTTCGTAGATAGGCAGCACGTCCGATTCCGACATTAGAGGAGGAAGTTATGATGTTCAGAAGATGTAGAGGCATTTTGGTAATTGGGTGCAAAGGGTATTCTGGTCTTTTCCTTTGCATTGGGATTTGTGACCAGTGAGATTGGGACACTTGTCCCCTCTCTATACGTCTGTGGAAGCCTCCTCACCGCCTCACAACCGCCTCTCAATTGTTTTAAATAGAATGAAATCGTGCTGTGTGTGTATTCGGTGACTGTAGATCGAGAAAGAGTGAAAACAGAGACAATGTAATCCAATCCCCACGATCACCCTCAGACCTCATCGATTGCTGGTACTTTGTGAATGAAAATGAGAGAGGAAGGTGAAATGAGGCTGGTGGTGGTCACGACGGTGCACGGAAACGTCAATGGGTAAGTTTCCTGTGAATGTCCTGTTTTGAATTCGAAAATGGCAAACCTTGTTTTAATGGTTTTTGATCGATTCTGTTAACTGGAACATGTTTTGGACGTTAAGGCGAGTTGTTAGGGCCTAGAACCGAGGCCTGAGGTGGCCAGAGTGTAACGACCTGTCCCGAGAGTCGGGATTAGAGTGGTGATTAGTGGCAGATTAGCTAGGATGAGCGGTGGTTAGTTGGTTACTTTTGGACGTTTGGCGTAGAATGACGATTTTGCCCCTAGAATGGGCAAAATGTTGACTTTTAGTTCGGGCGGTCAATTGGGCATTGACTGATGATTGTGACGTAGTTCGAGACTTCACGAGTCTGTAGCTAGGTGGCACGCCTGATTCCGACATCCGAGGAGGAAGTTATGATGTTCGGAAGGTTGAGGGCACTTTCGTAATTTAGTTAAAAGAGGGGCAAATGTTGACTTTTTGCATGACAAGGTTTCTTCACACAAACCGATGACCGTTAGATAGATCTCTACGTCCTGAGTACAACGACAGGCGGTACGTTTTCATCGGAAATCGGACGAGTGAGATACGGGTCTGGGAAGTGAAGGGTAAAATCGTAATTTGAATAAGTAGAGGTATTTTGGTCTTTTTGCATATTGGGAAGCATGCCAATCAGCTTAAGACAAATGGACAGTGCTTATTGGATATTTTGGACTGGTCCACCAGGCATGTGACACCTGGCTTGTGTCTAGTGGGTTCTAGCCTACATGGGTGCAAGTGTTAAAGGGTTGTGTTTTAAACCGTGAAATTGGAGAGAACAGAGACTGAAGAACAGGGAGGAGAGATCGATCGATGTCTAGTGGGAGTGTGTGTGTGAGTTCTGGTGATCAAGTGAGGATGAGCAGAGAGAAGTGAGAAGTTGGTGAGTGAGAATTGTATGAGGAAAGACTGAGAGGAGGGTGTGTTTTCTCAGAAAAAACAGAGAAGGGTCGTGGTGGTGGTGCTGTCATCTTTCATTCGAACCGGTCGAATTTGGAGTAGTGAGAGTGTTCAGAGGGCAGAGGAGAGCTCACCGCGGCGCTTAGGACGGTAAGTTTCCCTGGATTCTCCTATTTTCCCGCTTGAGTTCAAATCAAAAGTCGTGGACTTTGGACGATTGATGACTCGATTTCTTGATCCTGGTAGCTTATGGAGGTTGTATTTGAGCTCAGGGAAACGAACTCGTGGCTGGAAGGACGGTGGTTGGCCTGATACAGAACCTGGGTTTTTCTGGGTTTTTCTTCTAGTTTGGGAGGTAAACTCTAGCTCTAATTATCACGAATTAATTACATGGAATTATGGGGAATGAAGGGACGAATGTATTAGATTAATTAGGATTGAAAATGAATTGAAATAAGCAAGAACCGTGAACGCCGGTTCCCAGCTGGACCGGCTGGACCGAACCAGTTCAGACCGGGTTTAACAGAGGAAGGAGACTATGAACAGTAAGGCGCGTGGTTCCCACGCACAGCCCCTTTGGGCGGCGCGTGAGGGCGCGTGGGGCCCTTTTTGGGGAAGTTTCCAACATGACTTTTGAAGTATTCGATGTAACGAACATTTTGGCACTAGTTTCGAGTCAATCAGACATCGTCTCGATATGTTTCGGGCTGTCCGAAGGTTTTAGGGCTCGGTTAAAAATAGTTAAAAATACGAGGAAATTATGGGGCTTTAATATGAGTTTTGTGAAGTAGGTAGTGACCTTGGTATGGGATTTGGACAGGTTCGGGAAAGCCGAGGATAGCAGAATGGCCGGGGACGGCGTAAGTGCGCGCGTATCGAGGCGACGTCGGAATGGTCTGTGAGTGGACTTTGCTTTCTACCTCTTGGTGCATGCATATATGTTTTTATATGTTTTCTATACTTGATTCTATGATTTTCTTTATGATCTTGATAGTTTTCAGTTTTGCACAATTTTCGAGGTATTTTACGGAATTTTACGTTTTACGAGGCTTCGATGGTTTTAATGCTTTGATTTCGGGATTTGAAAGATGATTTGATTTCAAGGTTTTGAAATGGATTTTGAAAAAGTGATTTCGGGCTTGGAGCCCTATTTATGTGATTGAGATTTCAGTTGTGAGATTTGAGAAGGAAATCTGGATTTGGGTTCGGGACGATGGTTCCGGATGCCAGCTTATGGAATCATCGTTACGAATTCGACTGTGGGTTTTCTGTGGTTTTTAGTGATTGAATGAAAAATGGTTTTGGGTTTACAGACCCGGAAAAAGAGAAAAACCCACTGGATCTGGTTTTGAGTTTAAAGACTCGGATTGATTGACGGGGGGGAGGGCCCTGGATTGATATGTTTTGAGTTTAAAGACTCGGTTATGATACCCCCCGAGGCCCGTGATTGTGTTTTGAGTTTAAAGACTCGAATATCCCGGGAAGGCCTGGCTATTTGCGCATTGTGTTTTGAGTTTAAAGACTCAGGCGCACTTGAGATCCAGTAAACTTGTATGATTGATGTTTTTCAATGGTTTTTCGGATGTTTTGGGCAGTGGCCCGGATGAAATGGTTTTCGATGGTTTTGGGACTGAGTTCCCGGATTTGAGATGGATTTGAGGTTGAGGCCTGGATTTGAATAACGAGTTTGATACGGGTTTTGATAATGGTTTTCGTTGATGGGTTTTGATATTAATGGTTTCATGACTTGAATGGATATGCATGCATTGGTTTTTACATGGAGGGTAAAAATGTAATTGTTTTATTGAACTGTTTTCTAAACTTATACTTTATTTTGTCCACTCACAGTTTTTTCATGTTTTCGATACCCTCTAGATTGTTGCGGCACGAGCTGTTGATCGAGAGAGACGGAGACATCACACCCGCGATCCACAGTAGTTTGGTATACTCTAGGAAGATCGGTACCTTTTCGGATGGTTGGATCGAGAATCCCTTGTCCGACTTACGTGTCACATGAAGGTTGAACGTTGGTTTAGCCTTCGTGTCATGCGTAAGTTATACGGGATCAGGATTTAGCCCTTAATCTCGGGGGATTATGGGTGGGTCCTGACACAGAGTCGTGAGGAACAGAGAAGGAAACATTGGAGGTTTGATCTTCGATATGGATGGTAAGTTACGGACTTTAATTCCATGTTTTAATCACGTAGATGGATAGGAAACATTGAGACGAAGCTATAGGACTGATTAGAATCGAAAACGGACCAAAAACGAAGGAACTATGGAGTCGAACCGCTCATGCCGGTTAGATTGGACTAGACTAGTCTGAATCGGGTTTCCCGAGGTTGAAGATGATGAATAGTGCTGCACATCGCTTTCACGCGTAGGGCATTTGGGCAACTCGTGAGGGTGCGTGGGCCCTCTTTTCAAGGCACATTCAACACGTTATTTTAAGTATTCGATGTAACGAACATTTCGGGACTAGTTTCGAGTCGATCGGATATCGTTTCGATATGATTCGGGATGTCCAAAGGTTTAGGATCGAGTTTAAAAATAGTTAAAAAATTGGGAAAATTACGGGGATTTAGTAGAAGCATATTGAGGTAGTTAGTGACCTTAGAATTTGATTTGGACAGGTTTAGGAAGTCCGGTGATAGTGGATTAGCCGGGAACAACATATTGCACGCGTATCGAGGCGACATTGCGGATGGTCTGTGAGTGGACTTTGCTTTCTAAATTATGATGCATGCATAAATATTTTATAAGTTTTCTATATGTGATTTCTATGTTTATGCTTATGATCTTTATGATTTCCATTTTGTACGTATTTTGAGATATTTTACGTATTTGTACATTTTACGAGATTCTGTCTTATGTTGTGATTTGAGATGATTTCGGATTTGGTTTTTGATGGATTTCTGGATTTCCTATGATTTTCACATGGTTTTGGGTTTAAAGACCCGTTGCTGTTGCTGGATCTGGTTTTGGATTTAAAGACTCATTGATTGAAGTGACGAGGAAGGGCTTTTGATTTATATATTTTGAGTTTAAAGACTCGTTATTGTGATATCCCCCGATGCCTATTATTTTTGTTTTGATTTTAAAGACTCGTTAATATCCCGGGAATGCCTGAAATGTGTGTGTTTTGAGTTTAAAGACTCGTTGATATGAGATCCAACATATTGATTAACCTATGATTTACTATTGATTTTCAAATGGTTTTAAGATGTTTTGGGGTGTGGCCCAGATGATTTAGATTTTGTGGATTTTTGGGCTGAGTTCCTGTACTTTGATTTTGATTTATGATTTTCATTGACAGTTTCTTATTTTTGAATTGAAATGGTTTTAGAATGCATGCATTGGTTTTACGTGAAGGGTATAAATGTCTTTCTTAGAAAATGTTTTCTAAACTTATTATTTATTTTTGTCCACTCACAGTGTTTTATGTTTTTCGATACCCTCCAGGTTATTGATGCGGTACGGGCTGTTGTTAGTGAGACGGAGACATCACACACGCAATCCATAATGATTCTACGCTCTTTGGGAAATCAGAAGGTGTATTTGGACGACGTTGACCTGGGTATCCTTTGTTTGGCTTTCGTGTTCCATGGGGGTTGAACGGGTGTTTAGCCTTCATGTCGCATGCAGGTTAGACAGGAGCATGATTTATCCCTTAATCCAGGGGGATTGGGAGTGGGTCGTGTCAATTTGGTATCAGAGCAGTTGGTTAATTGACTAGTGTGTTGTGATGTTGTTGTGGATGTGATGTCTTGATGCGGAACAGCCCGTTATCAACCTGGATGCTAGAGTTATAGTACGTTAGTTAGTGGCGAGATCCTAAGTGACTGGGTGCTGGTCACCCGATATGCTGTATGGGTATGATGTATGCTGGCTTAAGACCGGAAACGTTAGCGTGTTTGACGCTAGTTATGATCAATAGTTAGTTGGACCCTGTGTGCCAGGGTGGTTAACCCTGATGGTAACCAGTTGAGTTAAATACGATCGATGGTTGGCTGGTCAGCCTAGTGGGCCAGATGGCGATAGTGTAGAATTGTGACTAACCACTTGGTCTGATTCTTTGTGATTGGACTTGTGCGACTACGAGTAGCCGGATGCCTCGAGTTCATCTCAAATAACTCCTATTCTAATCCCATAATTTTTTGGGATTTTCAAACTTATTTAAAACGAACCCTAAAACTTTGGACACCTAATGTAAGACTACACAAACAGGTATGCTTTGAAGCTTACTTTTCATTGATAAGATAGGTGCCTTATATACAGTAAAGACTTCCTAATATGTACGATGGTTAACTTGCTCCTAAAGTATAGGAATTGACAGGATAGTATAAACTACCTAAATAGGAAAATCCTAGGATCCTAAAAGATACATGTGAATCATATAGAATCTAATCTGGTCTGATTGGATCCTGAGGGTCTAACACACCCCCGCAAGCTGACAGGGTGTTCAAGAACAGGCTCCTTGGAGAGGAGAGAATGGAAGCGGGAGATGGACAATCCTTTGGTGAAGATATCTGTGAGCTGGTTCAAGGTGGAAACATAGGAGACCAACAACTCACCTCGGATAACCTTTTCATAAACATAGTGATAGTCAACTTCAACGTGGTGGGTACGGGCATGAAAGACTAGATTGGAGGCCAGGGAGATGGAGCTGATGTTGTCGTCACACAGCAGCTGGGGGAGGGACAAGGGAATACGAAGATCACAGAAGAGAGCCCGAAACTAGGAGATGGCAGCGGCAGTGTAAGCAAGTTGGCAGTACTCCGCCTCAGTACTGGACCGGGAGACACCCCCCCCTGTTTTTTGGCTCTCCAGGAGACAAGTTTGGAGCTAAGATAGATACAGTAGCCACTAGTTGAGCAACGATCATCAGGATCTCCAGCATAGTCAGCATCCGAGTAGGCCCTGAAGGTGAGGGAGCTAGGACAGTAGGACAAGCCATGAGCAGGGGTACCTCGCAGATAGTGAAGGATTCGTTTGACTGCAATCCAGTGTGCAGAGGTGGGGCGATGGAGGAACTGGAAGACCTAGTTGATAGCGAAAGAAATGTCTGGGCGGGTAAGAGTGAGGTACTGCAGAGCACCCACAATGCTTCTGTAGTCTGTGGCATCAGATAATGGGTCACCATCATGAAGCCTGAGACGGCGGCCCGCAACAGCTGGGGTGGAGACCGGCGTGGCATCAAACATATGGGTTTGTTTGAGCAAGTCACAGAGGTATTTGTGTTGGGTGAGGGAAAGGCCAGTAGGGGTGGTCTGAACTTCCATGACCAAGAAGTAGCGAACGGGTCTGAGGTCCTTCATAGAAAGCAGTCGACCCAAGTTAGCTATAAGAGCAGTGATATGAGTAGAGTTATTACTATTGATGAGGATGTCATCGACGTATATCAAGAGATACACTCGAATGGTGCCATGGAAGTAGGTGAACAGAGAAGAGTCGGCTTTGGAAAAGGTGAATCCCAAGTCTTCCAGGTGAGTGGAAAAGCACTGAAACCAAGCACGGGGAGCCTGCTTGAGGCCATATAGAGAGTGGTGTAGGCGGTAAACATGGTCAGGGAACTGGGAGTCTGCAAAACCGGGGGGCTGGCGCATGTATACTTCTTCATCAAGAAAGCCATGGAGGAAGACATTTTGAACGTCAAGTTGGCGGACCGACTACTTGAATTGGACAGAGAGAGCCAAGATGATCCGAATGGTGGAGTGGTTGACCACTGGGCTGAAAGTTATTCCAAAGTCAAGTCCTGGTTGCTGATGAAATCCATTTGTAACAGGACGAGCCTTATACGGCTGAATGGTACCATCGAAGTTGCGCTTTATATGAAACACCCACTTATTTGGAAGAACATTCATCGTGGAAACACGAGGAACCAGGGACCAGGTACCAACCCGTTGAAGGGCATTGAATTTTTCGGCCATAGCCCGACGCCAGTGCTCGGAGGTGTTGGCCTGGCTAAAGAAAGTGGGCTCAACAAAATCCTGAGAAGCAAAGTTAGCAGCATGAGCAAGAGGATGAAATTGCTGGATTTTCTTACTTTTACCTTGAGTGGGCATGGGATGCACAGAGACAGGGGCCATGGAGGTGGTCGACGCTGATGTGGGTGGCAGAAGCGGGGGATGAGGCTGAAGGAAAGGATGCGGGCTGGTGACGGGTGCAATGCTGTTTGCTGGTGGGCAAGGCTTGGAAACAGGGGCGGAAGCACTGAAGCATAGAATCAGAACATTAACATAACTGAAAGCCATTTAATTTCCCTTAGAAAAAAATTCACGCCGACTCTTTTGTTCATTCCACCATGTCAAATTTAGTATCTTCTGGCCTAGAAGAAATATATACATTAGAAACGTAAAAGGGTTGTTCAAAATTGACTTACATGGGGACCTTGAATATGAAACCACACCCATCCAGATGACAAGCTACTTACTGATTCTGATTCAGAGCACAAGTTGCCACAGATCAAAGAACAAACTCCTAGTCCTTTTCCTAGGGGTCATGCTGCAAGAAAAGTTGCAATGTCCAATCCAATCAGAAACCCTAAATCCCCAAATTGAAAACAAACTCCATTACTGCCTAATTAATGTCCATTACAGAAAATATAAGCAATACAACAGCCTAATCAATGTCCATTACAAACAATAAAATTAACATAAATTCCAACATAGAATGTCCATCACAACAATAAAATCACCAAGGCATCAAAATACAACATAGAATGTCCATTACAAACAATAAAATCATCAGGGCATCAAAATAAAACAATGAAAGTCCATTTCTTCTCTCTCGCTGCCAACTAAATCCAAAAGAGAAGAAAAATCAGGAAACAAAGTTAATTCCAGAGAGAGATAGGCCATCACCGAGATACGTGTATAATTCATGTCATTTTATCCCATTAATGCCTCCAGAGCTTGCAGAAGAGGTTTAGAACATTAAATCATCAACATAAAATCTAAAGACATTGCTTAATTTCTCCAATTGAAGGAAAAATCAATACATATTATGAATAAAAATTGTTGCTGTTACCAACATAAGGATCAGGGTGGTGCCACTTATTGTATGAAGCTTCAACATTAGATATGAGTCTATCGATTGTGTTAGGATCTTTCTGTAAATCCACAATCAACCAACAAACAACCTTTATTTATCATAAAAACAATCAAAGGGGCACTTTTATTTAATAAACAACAATTCAGCCAAGCTAGAAAACTCACAAATTGAAATCAGAATCTTCAATTAAAAACGAAGATAATTTAAACACTAAGAGAAACAACAATTGGGTAAATTGAAATAAAGGGAACAAGGAGGACGAACCATGTGCTTGTTGGTTTCGAACCTCTTGCATAGAGCATCCGCCTGAAAAATAAAAATAAGAAATTGAGTGAATCAAATCGAATGCAATCGATTAATTGATGAGATGCAATGAAGAGTTGAAAAAGGGGGTTCAAAGTGTAGTACATATGGGTAAAAGAGATGGTGGTGAACATCAAAGTTGATAGTATTTTTGAGGGCTCGTCTATAGAGGATCCGAACCTTTTCCTTCTGAGCTACTCGACAAGCTAGGTACACCGCAGTTAACACCATAATCAAAGAGAGCGAGAGGGAAAGGGAGGGAGAGGGTCAATTGAGTTGTGTGAGAGAGAGAGAGAGAGAGCAGTGAAGCTTTGAAATGGAGGAGAATCGACGGAGTTGTCTAAGTTGTCTAGGTCAGAGGGAATCAGCGGAGTCGTTTGAGTCGTCTAGATCCTCTGAGTTGGAGGAGTCATTTGAGTCCGTAGAGTCGTCTGGGTTTGAGGGAATCAGCGGAGTCGACTCGAGATTGGAAATGGAGGAGACCATAGATGAGAAGAGGTCGTCAAAATCGAAGAGATGAGAGTGGGGAATGATGTAAGACTGAACAATACTGACAGGACTCATCCCAATCCCCCCGGGATTAGTGCGGGATGACCCTGCTCCCGTCTGACACGGAGTGTCAGACAAGGGATATTTCCGACCTTTGCCCTCCCGGGCTATCAGAGTACGCCAGGATCCGGAGGAGGCATGTGATATCTCGGTTTCTGCTACAGTCCACATCCGCTGTCAACCTGAAGGGCAGTCAAAACATTAAAAGCTGTGAGTGGACAAAATAAGAGTTTATAAAACAGTTGATAAGAGAAGACATTTGTACCCTTCACTAAAAAGCATGCATGCATTCGAAAACCATTTATCCGAAGGAATCATCAGTGGGACTAAGCCCAAAACCATAATGAAAACGACCATACGGGCCATGTAATGACCCGTCCCGAATATCGGGATTGAATATTAATTAATTATGATTTAGAATGACTAATCGGGGATTAGTTGAGTGAAATCGGACGAAACGTGCAAAATGACCGTTTCGCCCTTGGTGTGGGCAAAATGTTGACTTTTAGTTCGGGCGGTCAAATGGACTTTGGCCGATGACTGTGACGTAGTTCGGGACGTCACGAGTTCATAGACAGGTGGCACGTTCGATTCCGACATTCGTAGAGAAAGTTATGATGTTCGGAAGTTGAGGGGTATTTTGGTAATTTGGCATGTTAGGGGCCAAATGTTGACTTTTTGATCGGGAGGTCCGATGGACGAGGGCCAATGACCGTTACGTAGGTCTCGTCGATACGAATCCAACGATAGGCGGCATGCCGAAATCGGAGATTCGACGACGAAGTTATGGTCACGGAATCGGGCTCGATTAACCGAATGAACCGGGATTTAAAATAATATTTTAATATGAACAGTACCCGGTGACTGAACACACTTGGATGAGTGACAAGTGTCACTCATCCCCTAAAATCAGGCATTAAACCAAGATCCATGTTTTTGGGGGAGACCTAATTATTATGTTTTATTATATTAAATTAATTAATTAATCCTAATTTCCATTAATCTCCCATATTTTCTTCAACCGTGTACAACCCACAAATAAGTTTTCTCCCAACCTCCAATTCTCTTCTATTTCTGAACCAAAGTGTGAGCAATTGAGAGTGAATTGAACTGAGAAACACGAGGGATTAACTGAGAGCTGAGGACTGGGATTTCGGGTTTTAGAAAATTTGAAGGGAAAATCAAATTGGACGAATTGAGCTGTGATGATCGAATTAGAGCTTGGAAATAGCTTCCTGAGGTTGAGACGAGTTGTTTCAAATAAAAAACGAGATAAATTCATGCCCAATTGGCTCTGAACGAGTTTGGTAACAGTGAGGTACTTCGAGCTTGAGTCGTGAAGTTTGAGGCTTCGACTGATCCAATTGTTGTGGGGAAATGACTTCTCATGATCCCACGATACTTCTGGGTCGATCAATTGGAAGAAACTGGTTGGGATTGACTGAACTCCATGGTTGCACAGTGACGAAGAATCGAGTTTGAGTCGTGGAGTTTGAGCCACGAATTGATTCAATTGATTTGGGGAAAAGGTTTACCTGAGTCCCTTGATGCTTATTGATGAATCAATTTAAGGAAATCGTGTGAAATTGAGGGAGTTCTGATGATGAACAGTGTGCGGGGTGTTCTTCGAATGATCATCTGTGATCTTGAGGTTAGAGGTAAGGTTTCGTGTAATTGATGTTTCAGACCTCTAATTAGACTTGTAACGAAACTAATTGAATGTTCAATTGATGAATTCAGTGTCGAATTGATAGGATTGAAACCGGGTCTGATCGCGGGTTGAATGGCCTGTTTTACAGAGAAACGGGTTAGGCTGGTGACACTGTAGCTGGCGTGTGGGTTTCACGCGCAGCCACTCACGGCGGCGCGTGGGGGCGCGTACGGCTTAGTCTCAAGGTGAGGTTAACATGACTTTTGATCCTCTCAGTGTAACGAACATTTTGACGTTGATTTCGATGAAATCAGATATTGTTTCGTTAATGTTCCGCGTATCCGAATTTTTGTATTACGTTAAAAATACGTATTTAAATCCCGAAAAAATTGGGGAAAATTATATGATGTATTTTGAGATGTTAGTAACCCTCTATAATGATTTTGGATAGGAGTTGTGATTTCCAGATTTTACGGAAAAACGTGCAGCTCGGAAACGGACCGTTTTGGACGGTGTGTGTGAGTGGACTTTGTTTTCTAACCGTGATGCATGCATATATGATTTTAATGCCTTATTATATGATTTTATATGCTTGGGCATGATTTATGTTTCAATCTGGTAATTTCTCAGTTTTATGATTATTATATTATTATTATTGGGCGATTTTCGAGAAATTACGAAATTTGGTAAAAATGATGTTTGGACTTGGTTTATGAGTCCGGGATTGAAATTGATTGAAAATAATGGTTGGACTCGGATTATTGAGTCATGGATTGAAAAATGATGTGATGACTCGGGAATGAGTCAAGGGTCAATTTTGTGGATTTACGTGAAAATGGCAACGGAGGTTGCAACGCATGGATTTGCGTGATAATATTATTTTGGGCATGAGAACCCAAGTGAATAGTGATTTTGACTCGGATATAGAGTCACTTGTGAAATTGTGAAATTAATGAATTATTGGGAATTTATGATTATTTTAATCGGTCTTTCGGGCACGTTTTACGAGGAACGTGCAAATGATGTTTTGGGCTAGGCCCGGAGTCTAAATGATTTCTAAAATGATGTTTTGACTTAGTTGGTAAGTCAATGATGATTTCTGGATTATTTTGTTGTTCTAAAAGGTGATTTTAAAGAAATACGTGTAAATGGTATTTTGGGCTTTGAGACCCAGTCGGGGATGATCTTGACTTGGTATGAAGTCAAGATTTGATTGAAATTTTTTGGGATGTAATTCCCGGGATGGTTTTCATTGTGATTGTGATATTCCCAGACGGTCGGTGCTTGGGGGGAATACCCAGACGACCGGAGCTTGGGGGATGTGATTGTAGGATGGGGAGTTGATCCTATGGTAGTCAGCTTCTCGGATGAGACTGAGCCTGGATGTACCACTCGGAGGTGTCTGAACATGGGGATGTGTTCGCCCAGAGGTGACTGAGCTCGAGGGGGTTGAGCCCAGAGGTGTCTGTTCTCGAGAGAGTGACTGGATATTGGCCTACGCGTAGTGCAGCACTTGTGAGTAGTGCAGTTTGATTGATTGTGCACTTGTGAGTAGTGCAGATGTGATTTGTGATATTTGATGCACTTGTGAGTAGTGCGGATTGATTGGATTGATATATTTATTGTGCATTGGTGATTAGTGCTGATTGATGTTGTTTGTGATAACGTACTGGTATTGAGTACGGGTTTTTGGTCTTTGTGGCTAGTGATTATGTTTTCACATGTTTTGGCCTGAGAGCCGGGATTTGATGTTTATAACATGAACGGATTTGGTGAACATGAGTTTTATGGACCATGGGAAAATATGTTTTGATTTTATCGGTCACTCATGTTTTACGATATGCATGCAAGTTTGTGAAAACTGGAGGGTAAGATTGTATTTTGATAAATGTTTTTATAAGAGGTCATTTTTGTCCACTCACACCATTTCTGTTTTGTGACCCTCCAGGTCGTGGTACGACGTTCGGGACTGATCGTGAGGCAGTGACAGCAGCAGAAATCCGCGCAAACATCCCTTGTCTGGCAAGCACTGAAGGGGAGTTTCGGACCCTTAGTTGACTTGTCAGACGGGAGCAGGACCGGGCACGGTTTTTGACGTCCAGTTGGGACGGGTCCTGTCAAATTGGTATCAGAGCATTTGGTTCTTGATTTCTGTTGATACGTCATGCCTCCGAGTCGTGCGTCCCGTACACGGTCTGAAGATGGGAGGGGCGAGAGTAGTGTTAGTAAAGGCCCAGATATTGAGCGAGCTCGACGGTTAGGAGCCACTGTGTTTCGTGGTGATTAGGGACCGGATGGTGCCGAAGATTGGCTTACTCGATTGGAAAGGATTTTTGAGGTCATGATATGTCCCCTGGAGGACATGGTGCCCTTAGCCACTTTTCTTTTGGATGGCTATGCTTACAGGTGGTGGCATAGTTTGCAGTTGACTGGCTGGGATGCCCGTACCTTGGCATGGGATGCATTCCGAGAGCGATTTTTGGATCAGTTTTATCCTCGCTCATTTCGGAACGCTAAGGAGGTTGAGTTTCTCCAATTGCAGCAAGGGAATCAGTCAGTGGTCGATTATGAACAACAATTTTTGCACTTATCTAGTTTCGCTCCTCTGTATGTAGCTACTGAGGAGGATAAGTGTCGAAGGTTTGAGCAGGGATTGAGGAATGAGTTACGAGGTGCTGTAACTGTTGGCTCGTATTCTACCCTGAGGGAATTATCGAATGCTGCTATCCGAGTGGAGGCTACTATTTTACCTGTGCCAGAACAATCTTTGGGCTCTGGACGACGCCAAGAGCGTCAGGATACTGAACAGATGAGTCAGGAAACAACGAAGCGAGTTAGCCTTCATACTCTTGTGTCGCAACCCTCGGTAGGTGTTCATTCGAGTGGAACTTCAACCCAGTCGACAAGTAAGCGGCGTGGTGGGGTAAGTCGCCTCAGCACTGCCACGTGTCACTTTTTTAGGAAACTTAGACATTTGCGAAGGAACTGCCCCGATCGACTTGACCGTAGATCAAAATAATTGTATTGATACATGTTTTCGTGATACTTTGTAAATAGTTTGTATTGTCCATTTGTGTTGTAATATTGTATCATGTGTTTTGGGTGTGTCGGACTAGTGTGGGCCCGGATGGTTGTTTTTGTTAACAGTTTGGTTTGTAGATGGGCGTGTTGGGCCCAGAATAAACTTGACCCGGGGATGAATATTGGTGTTATCGTTTTGGATCATCCTTGGTTTTCCCTTGGTGGGATGGCAAGGGTAGATATGAGGTAATCAGTGAGAACCCACAGTCGCGGCATGTCTCGTCGTTGACTGAACTTTCTAATTGTGGCCGTTAGTTGTCAAACGTTGTGACAGTACGCGAATTAGATGAGGGTGTAAGACCCTATGGTTCCTAGTAGTTAACCGTGTGGATCCTAGGTGGATCGGGTTTGTGATGTCATGGACATTGGGCATTGTGACGATCTACGATCGTGATGTTCATGGTCAGCTGACGTCGTGATGGATCTGGACCGTAATCCTGATGATCCAGTTGGGTAGAGAGTTTGTCACTCTTACTCCGGTATGTGAGTCGTAAATGACGGGACTGAACTTCTTTTCGAAGTGGAGCCCTTTATGGTATATTACACGAGTGAGTAGGTTTCCGAAGTGGTCGGATTTTGTCAACCTTAACCGTGTGGTTGTTGGATTGGCTTCCTTATGAAGTCAACCGAGTATAATGAATGGGTAACCGATAGGTTCGGTTTTGGTGCGTCCGAGTGGACGTGAACGAGATTTCGGGTTTTGGAATCGAATTTCTGGGTGACGATTCAGGATTCGATTTTAGAACTTGAAAATGGAGTACTGGATTTGGGTGCGGAATGATTATTCCAAATGCTAGCTTGCGGAATAATGATTTCAGATTCAGATTTGGACATGGATTAAAAGGTGATGTCTAGGTTTGGATTCGGGATTTCTTACGAAATTGCGGATTCAGATTTGGAATTGGAACTAGCTGATTGGTGGAGTATCGATTTGTCTCTTGCTGATTGGTGGAGTATCGATTTGTCTCTTGCTGATTTGGGCAAATGGACTCCATTATTGCAACGTGTTTGGCTATAACCTAGGTGGTTGTAGTCTGGTCTAGGAATAGATGTATGTACCTTGTACATGGTATGGGGCACAATGTTTTGCAGACTTATGATGGCCGGGGTTGATGTGAATCCCGGGAGAACTAGGCGTTCTTCCCTGTGGACACGTTGATGTGTCATTTTGAGTGCTGTCATATGGCGAGATGTTATCATGTCATGACCTTACCAGCATCTGGGATCACTGAGGGGGTGACAGTTGTGGTTACTGCTGTTGGTATTTGTCGCAGGATTGAGTTTGCCCTGCGAGGGGAGATCATGTTGATGATCTTGTGCTGCATTGATTTGTTACTGATTGGCGCTTTAATAGGGTGGTAAAGCTTGGTGGTGACAGTATGGCTTGTGGTGTCGGCATGGACTGACAGGTGAGTTTTGGTGACTCTCTATGAGAGAGAAGGTCAGGGCACATTAGTGAGTTCGTGGGGCCGTCAAGCTGAAAGAGTCAGCTTAATGGTGACATTGCCAATTTCTGTTAATCAATTTCATTCGAAGTGGTCGAGTATAGTCAGTACGACGTGCATCTGTGATGTGACGTCTGAGTGCAGACGAGTTCTGCGTTGGCTAGTGGGTGTACAGGTGTTGTGAGGCCCCTTTGTTTTCCACGAGGTAGTTGTGGAATACTGATAGTTGGAATTTCGGGGACGAAATTCTTTAAGGAGGGAAGGTTGTAATGACCCGTCCCGAATATCGGGATTGAATATTAATTAATTATGATTTAGAATGACTAATCGGGGATTAGTTGAGTGAAATCGGACGAAACGTGCAAAATGACCGTTTCGCCCCTAGTGTGGGTAAAATGTTGACTTTTAGTTCGGGCGGTCAAATGGACTTTGGCCGATGACTGTGACGTAGTTCGGGACGTCACGAGTTCATAGACAGGTGGCACGTTCGATTCCGACATTCGTAGAGAAAGTTATGATGTTCGGAAGTTGAGGGGTATTTTGGTAATTTGGCATGTTAGGGGCCAAATGTTGACTTTTTGATCGAGAGGACCGATGGACGAGGGCCAAGGACCGTTACGTAGGTCTCGTCGATACGAATCCAACGACAGGCGGTATGCCGAAATCGGAGATTCGACGACGAAGTTATGGTCACGGAATCGGGCTCGATTAACCAAACGAACCGGGATTTAAAATAATATTTTAATATGAACAGTACCCGGTGACTGAATACACTTGGATGAGTGACAAGTGTCACTCATCCCCTAAAATCAGGCATTAAACCAGGATCCATGTTTTTGGGGGAGACCTAATTATTATGTTTTATTATATTAAATTAATTAATTAATCCTAATTTCCATTAATCTCCCATATTTTCTTCAACCGTGTACAACCCACAAATCAGTTTTCTCCCAACCTCCAATTCTCTTCCATTTCTGAACCAAAGTGTGAGCAATTGAGAGTGAATTGAACTGGGAAACACGAGGGATTAACTGAGAGCTGAGGACTAGGATTTCGGGTTTTAGAAAATTTGGAGGGAAAATCAAATTGGACGAATTGAGCTGTGATGATCGAATTGGAGCTTGGAAATAGCTTCCTGAGGTTGAGACGAGTTGTTTCAAATAAAAAACGAGATAAATTCATGCCCAATTGGCTCTGAACGGGTTTGGTAACAATGAGGAACTTCGAGCTTGAGTCGTGAAGTTTGAGGCTTCGACTAATCCAATTGTTGTGGGGAAATGACTTCTCATGATCCCACGATGCTTCTGGGTCCATCAATTGGAAGAAACTGGTTGAGATTGACTGAACTCCATGGTTGCACAGTGACGAAGAATCGAGTTTGAGTCGTGGAGTTTGAGCCACGAATTGATTCAATTGATTTGGGGAAAAGGTTTACCTGAGTCCCTTGATGCTTCTTGATGAATCAATTTAAGGAAATCGTGTGAAATTGAGGGAGTTCTGATGATGAACAGTGTGCGGGGTGTTCTTCTAATGATCATCTGTGATCGTGAGGTTAGAGGTAAGGTTTCGTGTAATTGATGTTTCAGACCTCTAATTAGACTTGTAACGAAACTAATTGAATGTTCAATTGATGAATTTAGTGTTGAATTGATAGGACTGAAACCGGGTCTGATCGCGGGTTGAATGGCCCGTTTTACAAAGAAACGGGTTAGGCTGGTGACACTGTAGTTGGCGTGTGGGTTTCACGCGCAGCCGCTCACGGCGGCGCGTGGGGGCGCGTCCGGCCTAGTCTCAAGGTGAGGTCAACATGACTTTTGATCCTCTCAGTGTAACGAACATTTTGACGTTGATTTCGATGAAATCGGATATTGTTTCGTTAATGTTCCGCGTATCCGAATTTTTGTATTACATTAAAAATACGTATTTAAATCCCGGAAAAATTGGAGAAAATTATATGATGTATTTTGAGATGTTAGTAACCCTCTATAATGATTTTGGACAGGAGTTGTGATTTCCAGATTTTACGGAAAAACGTGCAGCTCGGAAACGGACCGTTTTGGACGGTGTGTGTGAGTGGACTTTTTTTTCTAACCGTGATGCATGCATATATGATTTTAATGCCTTATTATATGATTTTATATGCTTGGGAATGATTTATGTTTCAATCTGGTAATTTCTCGGTTTTATGATTATTATATTATTATTTTTGGGAGATTTTCGAGAAATTACGAAATTTGGTAAAAATGATGTTTGGACTTGGTTTATGAGTCCGGGATTGAAATTGATTGAAAATAATGGTTGGACTCGGATTATTGAGTCATGGATTGAAAAATGATGTGATGACTCGGGAATGAGTCAAGGGTCAATTTTGTGGATTTACGTGAAAATGGCAACGGAGGTTGCAGCGCATGGATTTGCGTGATAATGTTATTTTGGGCATGAGAACCCAAGTGAATAGTGATTTTGACTCGGATATAGAGTCACTTGTGAAATTGTGAAATTAATGAATTATTGGGAATTTATGATTATTTTAATCGGTCTTTCGGGCACGTTTTACGAGGAACTTGCAAATGATGTTTTGGGCTAGGCCCGGAGTCTAAATGATTTCTAAAATGATGTTTTGACTTAGTTGGTAAGTCAATGATGATTTCTGGATTATTTTGTTGTTCTAAAAGGTGATTTTAAAGAAATACGTGTAAATGGTATTTTGGGCTTTGAGACCCAGTCGGGGATGATCTTGACTTGGTGTGAAGTCAAGATTTGATTGAAATGTTTTGGGATGTAATTCCCGGGATGGTTTTCATTGTGATTGTGATATTCCCAGACGGTCGGTGCTTGGGGGGAATACCCAGACGACCGGAGCTTGGAGGATGTGATTGTAGGATCGGGAGTTGATCCTATGGTAGTCAGCTTCTCGGATGAGACTGAGCCTGGATGTACCACTCGGAGGTGTCTGATCATGGGGATGTGTTCGCCCAGAGGTGACTGAGCCCGAGGGGGTTGAGCCCAGAGGTGTCCGTTCCCGAGAGAGTGACTGGATATTGGCCTACGCGTAGTGCAGCACTTGTGAGTAGTGCAGTTTGATTGATTGTGCACTTGTGAGTAGTGCAGATGTGATTTGTGATATTTGATGCACTTGTGAGTAGTGCGGATTGATTGGATTGATATATTTATTGTGCACTGGTGATTAGTGCTGATTGATGTTGTTTGTGATAACGTACTGGTATTGAGTACGGGTTTTTGGTCTTTGTGGCCAGTGATTATGTTTTCACATGTTTTGGCCTGAGAGCGGGGATTTGATGTTTATAACATGAACGGATTTGGTGAACATGAGTTTTATGGACCATGGGAAAATATGTTTTGATTTTATCGGTCACTCATGTTTTACGATATGCATGCAAGTTTGTGAAAACTGGAGGGTAAGATTGTATTTTGATAAATGTTTTTATAAGAGGTCATTTTTGTCCACTCACACCTTTTCTGTTTTGTGACCCTCCAGGCCGTGGTACGACGTTCGGGACTGATCCGTGAGGCAGTGACAGCAACAGAAATCCGCGCAAACATCCCTTGTCTTGCAAGCACTGAAGGGGAGTTTCGGACCCTTAGTTGACTTGTCAGACGGGAGCAGGACCGGGCACGGTTTTTGACGTCCAGTTGGGACGGGTCTTGTCAGGCCACTGCCCAAATCATGTGCACACCTGTGCATACCACATATCACAATCATATATATCATATTTATATCACATACACATATAATTCACACAACCAATCCTGTCACGGTTTCCAAAGCTACGCGCGTGCTACCCAGGTCTCAATCCGAGTCTTCTCAAAGTCAAGATCAAGGTCCGCAGACCACTGAACCTACCCGAGGTAATAGTAATCATAGCCTTCCTGAGAGTAAGGAACCCAACTGGGGGGTGACTCCACTCAGTCGGTTCTCCGTGACTACTCCGGGGTCCACCCAGGCCAACGACCCTCCCTGGAGGAGATAATAGAAGTAAAGGAAGGTATATGAATACATATATATACATAACATAAACATTCATGCCCGGCTCCCTTTAACCGTCATGATCCATAACATCCATAACAAGGGTTCATGCTGGTTCCCATAAACCGTCATGAACCAGAATGACCTGACAAAGGTTCATGCCAGTTCCCATAAACCGTCATGAACCACAATGACCTGTCCAGAGTTCATGCCGGTTCCCATAAACCATCATGAACTTGGAAATCCATCTAAGGTCCCTGACCCGAAAGCATCAGTGTAAAACAACTGGGTCTCGTGCCCGAACATATGACTCAACTGGGCACCGTGCTCGATATCTAAGGGCCAGTCACGACTCCGATCATAGTGATGCGTGCAACCATCCATCCAGGACCGCTCTCAATCTTGGTATGTCGCCGTGAACGAATCAACCGACGCGACCACCACAAGATCATGGTGCACTCATTACCAATCGATATCCTGAACCGTCAGCACTCCGAAGTCGAGCCTCCCCAGGCTGCCCGACCACGAATCGTGCATCGTGACCTCTCCGGAAGGAACACATCCCAATCCGGAGGCGAGCGTCGTATCGTCGATCGCAGTGCACATAGCACCCGTCGCGACCACGATTTAGACCGGAAGGTCGTAAATAGTGTCATATGCCCGAGGCAAAACCAAATGGGTCTCATACCCGAGTTTATTCATTTGAAATCCAAAACCATTTCATTTAGACCAATAAAGACATACAAACCTGTATAAGCACCGTATAAGGCTGAAACCTCGAAATACGTGCTTATACGTAACCACATATAAATGTACCCATGGCATCATCACACATGTAATACAACATATAATAAACATTTATGCATGCACCAATTTAGAAAACAAAGTCCACTCACAGACCGTCCGAGCTGTTGCCTCGATTTACGTGCCATACGGCTCCCCTAGCCAATCACCATCACCGGGACTCCCAAACTTGTCCAAATTTTAATAGAAGGTTACTAACTACTTAATTAACCTCCTACTAAATCCCCGTAATTTTCCCATATTTTTAACTATTTTTAATCCCGAACCTAAACCTTCCGATGCCCCGAAACATATCGAGACGGTGTCCGATCGACACGAAACCAGTCCCAAAATGTTCGTTACATCGAATAGAAGATTTCACATGTTGAACACACCCCCAAATTCTCCCCCACGCACCCACACGCGCCGCCTGAAGTGGCTGCGTGTGGGCTTCACGCGCCGCTACAGTACCCGTCTCCTACTTCGGTTAGACCGGTCCGAACCGATCCGGTCCGGTTTTTCCTGCAACTTGGACCTGCGTAACCGGTCCAGGTCTCCTTCTCCCTCATTTTCGGTCTGTTTGCTTCCATTCCAATTCCTAAATTCCTATTTTCAAGTTTCCTATCTAACCCAATTAACAAAACGACCTAAAACCCCCTAAATCGATCCCTAAAAATTAACCCCCCACGGCCCCTGTTTTCCGATTCCGTCCCCAGGCTTCACAGCCGTCAACCCCCGTTCAAAACCATCTTTATACACCCTAAACAATCTAACAAACATTCCCTAATCAACCAAAACTATCCATAATGTAAAAATCGACAAAATGGGAGATCTGGGTCTAACCGGGTACCCGTTCGGGTTTGGGTCTCCACCATGCACGATGGCTTCGTCCTGGCCGGCCACCACGCTTCACCGGTCCTCCTCTCCCCCTCTGGTCTCTCTGTCATGATCATAGGCCGAGGGTTGGATGTTTGGGTTGCACAGATGAGAGAAATGAGATCGGGAAAATGGGTTTGAAATGAAGAATGATCGATGAAGGGATGGTATGCATGTATGTGTGAGATTGGCCAGTGGATGGGTGACACTTGTCACTCATCCATTGGCTATCTAAAAAGCTGGGTCCACTAGAGACAAAACTGCACTTTTTATCTCGTAAAATGTGCCGTCGTGGATAGTAACCGGGAACTTCCGTGAACCGTAACTTCGTCGTCGAACGTCCGAATTCGACGTGCCGCCTGTCTACGGATTTGTATCGTTCTTATCTACGTAACGGTCTTCGGCCCTCGGCCATCGGACCTCTCGGTCAAAAAGTCAACTTTTGACCTCCTATTCACCCAAATTACCAAAATGCCCCTAAACTTCCGAACGTCATAACTTCCTCCTCGAACGTCGGAATTGAACGTGCCACCTGTCTATAAACTCGTGACATCACGAACTACGTCACGGTCATCGATCAAAGTCCATTTGACCGCCCGATTGAAAAGTCAATGTTTTGCCACCACTAGGGGCAAAACGGTCATTCCGCATCGTTCATCCGATTTAGCATAACTAATCACCGATTAACCTCACTAATCGTGATTAGTCACTAATCTAATCATGGAATTTGGGACGGGTCGTTACAAATACCACATCATTCGGAGAGGGAAAGGTGAAGTGCCTTGTATATGTGCGCATGTATCTATCTAGCATGAGGTCATTGGATTTGGATTCCTTGGGAACTTCAAAGTTAAGCCGTTTGGGCTAGTGCCATCCCAAAATGGATGACCTACTGAGAACTTGCACGTGAGTTCTCAGAAACAAAACCATAAGGGCTAGGCAAAAAACGAACAATATCATGCTAGATGAGTAGGATCGTGATAGAATGGTATCAGAACTGGACCCTAACCGGAAGTGTTTGTTGGGCCCCAAAGGGGGTGGATTGTAAGACCCGTGTCTTGGGGAGAATGGTGAACAATCCCACATCGCCCGGGGAGGAAAAGGTGAAGTGTCTTATATGTGTGGACACGTATCTATCTAGTAAGATGCCATTTAGGAGCTAACTTTCTTTGGATTCCTTGGGAACTCCAAAGTTAAGCAAGTTTGGGTTGGTGCAATCCCAAGATGGATGACGTACTGGGAAGTTGCACGTGAGGTCCCAGAAACAAAACTGTGAGGGTTGAGCCCAAAACGGACAATATAGGTCGAGTTGTGATAACTGAGCTGGAATGGGGGAAGGGAATGCTCTCGATTTCTCTAGGTGCCAAAGCGGACAATATCGTGCTAGATAGGTCGGGTTGTGATAACTAAGCTGGAATGGGGGAAATGAATGCTCTCGATTTCTCTAGAATGGGGGAAGGGAATGCTCTCGATTTCTCTAGGTGCCAAAGCGGACAATATCGTGCTAGATAGGTCGGGTTGTGATAACTAAGCTGGAATGGGGGAAAGGAATGCTCTCGATTTCTCTAGGTCTAGGGTTTCATTAAAAATTAAGATGACGTCGGGTTGTGATAACTAAGCTGGAATGGGGGAAAGGAATGCTCTCGATTTCTCTAGGTCTAGGGTTTCATTAAAAATTAAGATGACGTCGGGTTGTGATAACTAAGCTGGAATGGGGGAAAGGAATGCTCTCAATTTCTCTAGGTCTAGGGTTTCATTAAAAATTAAGATGACGCCGTTTTGTAAAAAACGCTTATAATACGGTTCAGGTTGGTTCGGTTCGGTGTAATTATACTGAAAATCGAAATCGAACCAGATTGAAGCTAGTTTGGTTTGGTTTTCACCAAACGGTCTCAATTTTTCTCCGGTTCGGTAATTTTTGGTTTGGTTACAGTTTGGTTCGATTTTTCGGTCAGTTTTTTCGAACTGATTAACAGGGCTAATTTATATGATAAAGCTAGGGTTTTGAGACTTTGGGGAGAGGTAGATATTTTTAATCTACTTGTAAAACAAGTACATGCAAAGGCTAAGTAATGCGTAGAAGAAATTTATGTCGAAGCATTTGCAATTCGTCTTGCCAGGCACCTTACTTCTCTTTGCTAACATGTAATATCATTAAGGTTTTTATTTTGTACTTTTATAATTCCATTTTTTAATCCCATATTTTAAACAAAAAGAAGGAAATGGTTGATACTATTACAACTATGGAAGACTTTAGTATAAAATAGTTTTATATGAATAGATTATTTAGATATAAATTTTAGCTCATTTTTTTGTTGAAACGAAACCATACTAGACACTACAATTCGGTATCAATTTCATAGTTTGAAATACCATACCGTACCAAATTAATTAAAATTAATTGACACAATTTTAGTATATTTTTATACTAAATCATACCAAATAGCACCTAGAATCGGTTAATATGATCATAGGTACTCATTAAATTGGTCCTCCCAAGTACTGATTTTGACACTAAAGAAGCAACAAAATAAACAAAATTAATCTCTGAAATTCACAATAGGCAATGGCAGTTTTAGGAGGGGATTAGAATTCTAGGAAAATTCACCAGACTTGTCTTTGCTTCTATGTCTCCAACCCAGACACAGATTGTTTTGACCAAATTCTATGAAAAATATGTTATGAAAATTGCTTCTTTAAAATTGGTGCTCCAGAAAACATGTTAGTCCTCAAAACACCAATAAAATATCATACCATTGCCCCTAAAAATTCAAAATTACAAGGGTGATCTTGTAATTTGGAAGCGGGCCCCAAAAAAATCTACCATTAAAGCGCCAACGGTGTCCAGCTTTAGCATTTCTGTATAAAAATGGGATTTTGATTTTTGGGATAGAGGCATAGTAACCCCCAAAACACCCGAGCACAGTGGAATACGAAATTCATAAATTGGCCAGTCAGGAAAAAAAAAAAAAAAACTGCCTATTTGTAACTCTCTGCTTGCATGCCCAACACTTTGCCAAAATCCCTAAAGCCTGGGTCTTGCTGAGTTGCTCTGTGTCTCTCTTTGATGTTTGGGGAGTTATAAAGGGTCTTGAGAGCTTTCACTGTGTCTTGGTAGTGTTTTCTCTTATGGGTCTTTGATTTCTCAGATAAAAAATCAAAAAGGAAGGGCCTTTGAGTTCTTATAATGCCTCCATCCCAGAGAAAGCTTCTTGAGGAGCAGCTTCAGGAGGCTGGAAACATTCTTCTAAACCCTCCTTCTGCCCTTGATGAGCTTCTCAAACTTCTTGATGTAATGGCTCCTTTACTCTCTCTTTATAGCATTTTCATTTTCCACATAGGCAAACATAAATATTTATGTTTGCTGACTTTTGTTTTGAAATTCTCTGGAATGCTGAGTAAATAAAGTCTTGGAACGGGGTTGATTAACTGTCCGTTGGTGTTTTATTGGTTTTTATGCATTTTTCTTTTCCTTTTGTCTATGTAAATTTGGTTTTCTTTTGGCTTAATTCAATTCATTGGAGCACACATGAACGGTGACTTGAGATGGGCTAATCATCATTTTGTGAATTCTTCCGGTTTACATGGGATTGGGGGCTTATTTTTACCAATTTATAGTTGTAAAGTTTGGTTCTTTAATGTGGTTTCAGTTTTCAAATTTTTGTTTATTTTCCCTTTTTTTAATATTTATCAACGAAACGTAGTTTCGGTTTGAATGTGGATTTTGTACATGTTGTTGTTTGTTTCTTGTGGTTGAATGAACAGCTGATTTTTATTTCTCAGTTGCTTTTATGTAATGATTATTTGACTGGCTTGATTCTTTTATCCTAAACCAATTGTATCTATTTTTTAGCTGTAGTTTTTGAATGTTTGAATGTATAGTGGGTCATATACAAGATGGTGTGGGCAGTGTGAGTTAAATGGCTTGATAGTTAAATGTGAACCCGTCTTGATGGGTTTGTTGGCTATGATTTTTCATTATTTTACATTTGATGTATATCGCTGCTTGTCAAATGATGGTGGATGTGAGTTAAATGGCTTGATAGTTAAATGTGAACCCGTCTTGATGGGTTTGTTGGCTATGATTTTTCATTATTTTACATTTGATGTGTATCGCTGCTTGTCAAATGATGGTGGATGTATGCTGTTTCGTGATAAAAGATGTTGTGTATGGGGGTGTAGGTGTTTGCACCTTCTATGATCTTATGTCAGTTTGTACTTTCTATATTAATGAGTTCTACTTATATAAACGTATAATGAATTGCTTCTGAGCAGTCTCATTGTGATTTGCAATTGTATCTGGTGCTTAAATTGAAATTCTGTCTGTAGCGATGAAAATGTGTAAGTTGTCTTAATTATAGGTATATATGATTTTCTTTTTTAGTCCTTTATAGGTTTTAAGATTGAAAGGCTGATATCTTCTATTTCATTTTTTTTCTTTTAGGATGCTCAGGATTTGCTGGAAAATGTTGAGCAAGGAGCTCCCAAATCCACCCATAATGCACTTGTACCCTTAATGAAGGCATTATGTTCTAGTGAACTGTTGAGGCACTCAGATGTTGAGGTGAAGTGTTTTGTTGCAACTTGCATTGCTGAGATTACAAGAATATCAGCACCAGACCCTCCCTACAATGATGAAGAGTTGAAGGTATAACAGCTCTAGTAAACTGTCAAAGATTCTAAACTTGTTATTCATTTCAAAGTTCTATAACTTGCATCGTCCAATGCTCATGTTTTGATTGTCTGGGCTTTTGGGATGTGATGCCCCATTTATTGGTTTCACAGGAAATCTTTCAGCTGACTGTAGCAGCTTTTGAAAAATTGTCACAAGTATCCAGCCGCTGTTATACAAAGGCAGTTTCCATTCTTCACATTGTTGCGAAGGTCAGATCAAGCTTGTTGATGCTGGACCTTGGATGCAATGCATTAATTCTTGAGATGTTTCAACATTTCTTTCAAAGAACCCAGTAAGAGTTCTGTTGATGCATTATAAATGTTGCTTATTGGCTTGCTATTCTTTTCTGGGAAAGTGTTTTTGTGGTCTTATTGACGATAGAAGACATTGTACTTTCATTAATCTACTGACTGAAGCTTGAAAAGAAGTTGAATTTTACTCTAATGCTTTACTAATTGAAATTTTTCTTGCTCATATATTGAACTTTAAAGAAGCAAGAGGAATATACTACTTTATGTCCTGAAAAGAACCTATAAAGTTGAGGAAACAAATATTTGAAAGATAAATGAACAACCAAATGTTTTCCCAAAGAGAATGTTATTCCCATTCCCAGAAATTAAATTTGGTGAGGAAGAGATAGAAAGGATAACCTTGATAGATGTATTTTTGAGACAACACAATGCTTCCCATAGCCCGAGAATTTCACCCACCATGATGTAATCTTTATTTATTCATGACAATAAGTATATGTACATATTTATCCTTTTCTATTTTTTCAAGTTATATATTTTATTTGTAACTTATTCATCAAACAAAAATTTGTGATAAAAATCCCTGTGTGTGGCGTGATTTGATTTTCGTTAACTTGGTGTTCTATTTCAGTTTACACTAGTTTATTTATTTCTTGCAAATGATTCGCTACTTATGGTTTCTTCTTGCTTCATGTTAAGGTTCAGCCTTCCAGATGCTGAATTTTCATGCATGGAAGCTATTATGACAATGGTTATTGATGAAAGCGAAGAAATTCCCTTGGATCTTCTCAAAACTCTTTTATCTAGTGTTAGAAAGGAAAGACAGGTAGTTCACTTTTCCTTCACTTGTTTTGTTTTGTTCTGCCCCCAACCATTCTGGTTTGTTAATCTTAGAGTTTATGCTTCTAATTCATTGTTGCAGACTGTTTCACCTCTTTCATGGATATTGGGGGAGAAAGTTATTGAGAACTGTTCTACTAAGCTTAAACCTTATCTCGTCGGAGCGGTGAAGTCCATGGACATTGCTTTGGATGATTATGGTCAAATAGTTGCTTCTGTATGCCAGAATGGATCTGATGCCCCCCAACATGATAATGACAATGATTCTGGGAATTATCTGGTATGACAAACCTGTGATATTGCATACACTAGCATGTTTTGAGGAAGTTGTACCATAAGTTTTGAGTGCCAGTGTATGGATTTTTTGTTGTTGTTGCTTTTGGTGCATTTTACTGAATCTGTTAACTTATGTTCTTTGACTGGGTTCAAAGCCCTAATGGAAATGTATGTTCTTCATTATTTTTGCTCTCTCTTTCTCTCCCTGAGGTGATCATAGTCAAATAATTTTGAATTGGAAAGCATGTTGTCTCCCAGTTGTCAGTATCCAATGGTCTTTTTTGTTACCCTGGTGTCTTTGAGTAGTGTTAAAAAATTTCTGTATGAACTTGTAGTAAAAAAAGAAATTAGTGTACTTACCAGATTGGAAGCGCGTCAATCTGTGTGCACAATGTCTATGTTAAAATGGGTGCATTGTCTATATGTGTGAAAACAAACTAAGATTGGTAATTCTGAACGATTTGTAAACGCATGCTTCAGGGAAATGAAAACAAGTTAGTGAAAAGGACTTCGAATGAAGCATCTGATTCTCATGTATGTGCCCATTCTTTATTCCCTCTTTTCTCTTTTTTTTTTTCTTTTTCAATAATTGAAACTCACACTCATCCAAATAATTCTCTGTTAAACCAGGTAAAAGAGGGACTTACCGCCAATGCTGATTGTACTGTGGAAGCTGAAAAAATTGTGGCTGCTCATACGAAGGATGAACAAAATGTCAGACATAAAAGCCCTCAAACATTACACTCTTCCCATCCTATTAAAGATTCCAAGGGTGTTAATTCAATAGATAGTCCCGAACCTAACAGCGTACTCTCTCTGAAGGCTGTCAAATCAGAAGTTGAGCTGGACTTGGCTCCTAAAAGGAGAGTGCGGAAGCGAAATCCCGTAAAGAATTCAGAGGAAGGATACCACCAGGCTCAAGCGGACAATTCATTCTCAGTGAAGGTTGTGAAGGCTGTGAAGTCAGAAATCGTGCCATGCTTGGCTCCCAGTAAGAGAGGCAGAAAGCCTAACTCATTAATGAATCCAGTGGAAGGCTATGACCACTCTTGGATAAGTTCTGGGAGAAAGACTCAAAGACGAGTTGGCAGGAGAAAAACTGATAAAAAGGGATCTAATGCATCTCCTACTGAAGATCAGATTCATAGGAAGGCTGGTTCACAGATGCATGAAAAAGTCACTGAGCCATCAAGTTTAGAACCTGTAACTGAGAGGGACATCAGAGCTCCTTCTCCATCTCGAAAAGTTAAATCTCTTGGTGGAACCCAATGCAGAAGGGGAAGAAAGAAGAAGGTTGTAGGAGACCTTGCCACTATTCGTAGTTCCCTTTCAGCTTTGAAACAAGAGTTCTCAAGTGCTCTGGCGGACGAGAGAACTCCTGGAGAAAACAAGACCCATTTAAGGAAGGAGTCTCAGGAGACCATTGCCTCAGAAGCAAATTCACAGGGGCATGTGAGAGGCCCTGAACTTTCTGGAAAATCGAAGAAGAGGTGCATTCCTACTTCTGCATCTGTGGTAACAGATAGGGAATCTGCAGTCCCTTGTGATCCAAATGAGAAATCACAGCATCTGTCAGCATTGAAAGTAGGAGCCGGGAGTAACGATGATCAATCATCTGTCCGATGCGGTAGTAATAAACGTAAGAGGCATGCCACTTTTGGTAAGGAGAGTACTAAAGCATCCGCTAGCGAGGTATTTACATACTTCTTTAACATTTATGCAAAAGTAAATAAATATTGGAATTTATAGCTGTCACCTGTAATGGCTTTTTCATTTTCTTTCGTTTTCTGGGTCCTCCCCTCTCCTAATTGTCCAATTTTTTCAAAAGATATCTAAGTCTGCGACAACAATAAGTGAAGATGATGAAGGCACCCCTATAGGGATTCTCAAGAGGAAGCCTGCTATTGAAAAGGAAAAGGTGGTCTTTAATTCCTTTTTGGCTTAGAGTCTGGCTAGTTCTTTGTTGCACAGTTATACACTGAACTCTTATCCTTCTTATGAGCAATAAGTACATTGTGGAAACTGGTTCTTTTCTTTGGTCACGCAACTCAATATTTTTTTGGTCGGAGATTATTATCCTTTGGAGAGAATTTTAATTTTTAGTTGTCACCTGTAATGGCTTTTTCATTTTCTTTTGTTCAGCCATTTCCTCCCTCTGGCAATTGTTCATTTTTTCAGAAGACATCCAAGTCTGCCACAAAAATAAATGAAGATAATGAAGGCACCCATAAAGTGGTTCTCAAATGGAAGCGAACCATTGAAAAGAGAGAGGTAAAATTTTATTGCTTGTCAGCTTCGACTCAGGCTACTTTATTTGTTTGTACTACACATTGAACTTTTTTCCTTCTTGCAAGAAGTACATTGTGGAAGCTGGCTTTTTCTTTTGTCATTTAACTCAACTATTATCCTTTGAAGAAATTGGAAGTTTTAGTTGTCACCTGTAATGGATTTTTCATTTTCTTTTGTTCGCACGGGTCCTCCCCTCTGAAAATTGTTTTTTTTTTCTTCAGAAGATATCCAAGTCTGCGACAAAAATAAGTGAAGATAATGAAGGAGCACCTAAAGTGATAATCAAGAGGAAGCCTACCATTAGAAAGGAAGAGGTAATATTAATTCCTTTTCAGCTTAGAGTCTGGCGAGTTCTATTTTGTTGCTCAGTTATACATTGAACTCTTTCCTTCTTCCGAGCAAGAAATATAGATCTTCCGAGAAAGAAATATAGTGTGGAAACTGATTTTTTTATTTGGTTATGCAACTCAATTATTATCTTTTGGAGGATATTTTAATTTTTAGTTGTCACCTCTAATGGATTTTTCATTTTCTTTAGTTCGGCAGTATCCTCCCTTTAATAATTTTCCATTTTTTCAGAAGATAACCAAGTCTGCGACAAAAATATATGAAGATAATGAAGGCACCTGTAACATGGTTCTCAAGGAGAAGCGTACAATTGAAAAGGAACAGGTAATTTTAATTGCTTATCAGCTTAAAGTCTGAAGTTTATTTGTTGCACACTAAACATTGAACTTTTTTCCTTCTTGCAAGAAGTACATTGTGGAAACTAGTTTTCTTTTGTGATTCAACTCAACTATTATCTTTTGGAAGATATTGAAAGTTTTTAGTTGTCACAAGTAATGGATTTTTCATTTTGTTCTGTTCGGCCGGATGCTCCCCTCCGCTAATACTCCAATTCTTCAGAAGACATCCAAGTCTGTGACAAAACTAAGCGAAGTTAATGATGGTACCCATACAGTTGTTCTCAAGAGGAAGCAGGCCATTAAAAAGGAACAGGTGATATTGAATCTTTTCAGCTTAGAGTCTAGCTAGTTCTGTTTTGTTGCGCAGTTATATGTCAAACTCTTTTGCTTCTTTTGAGGAAGAAGTATATTGTGGAAACTTATCTTTTCTTTTTTTGGTAATTAAACTCAATTATTATCCTTTGGAAGATTTTGAAATTTTTAGTACAACCTGTAATGGATTTTCATTTCCTTTGTTTGGCCTGGTCCTCCCCTTTTCTAATTGTCCATTTTTTGAGAAGATATCTAAGTCTGCGACAAAAATAAATGAAGATAATGAAGGCACACATAAAGTGGTTCTCAAAAGGAAGCATACCATTGAAAAGGAACAGGTAATAGTTTATTCATATTCAGCTTAGGGTCTGGTCATTTTTTTTTTTTTGCGCAATTAAATGTTTAACTCTTTTCCTTGTTAGAAAGAAGTATACTTCCAACTTGACTATTATCCTTAGGAACATTTCTCACTTTGAACCATTTCTTTTGAATAATTTCAATTGGTAAATGTTGAAAATATTGCGTACATTACATGTAAAGAACTAAACACACACAGCATTAGGTGGCCGATATTCTGTGTTGGACTAATTTTATCATTTGAATCCACTAGTCCCTATTAGCATGGTTCTGCAGACGAACCAATGCACATGAACTATATTCATAATATTGTTTGAAACAATCAGTCATGATGTATCTATGTATAAATCTCAGTAAGTCATACTAAAAGGTGTTCCTTCATACAAATGAAATGCTGTTTGATTACTCCTTTTATTCTTTATATGTCATAATGAAATACTGGACTACAAATTGTATGAAATGAAATGTAAGTTAAAATTTTATCTTATGAAAGCAGAATCCTGGCTTATTTGAACTAAGTGGTGTCATTATGTTGATAATAACTTGTTCTCTTTTCTTCTGTGACTATAATTTGTTGAACTAATAGAAAGTAGCAAGACGAATGCATTTTAGTAAGAATATTGCATCTTTAGAAAATGCATGCCCATTTCTTGCACTGTTCATGTTCCTTAATCTCATCCTTACTCTTTTCTGTAAGAAATTATTGGAATATATATATATATATACACACACACACACACACACACATATATATATATATATATATGTCTATTTAACTTTTCCTCTTCAGGCTTCGCAATTGGCTGATCTTGGTGAGCAAATGGTTGGCAACAGAATAAATGTATGGTGGCCAAAAGACAGAATGTGAGTATTGAAAAAATGAATAAAAATGAGATTCTATAATATTCTTGTTCATTAGTTATTATTCACCTTCAATGGTTCTCAGTGTCGCTGGACTTGGAAACATAAGGCATGAAAGAAAGTTTTTATAATTAAAAGGCTCCTTTGCATTTAGTTGATTTGAATGGACACTGTTGAAGTACGCATATGTATATTAAAATTGTCGGTGTGCTTAAGGAAATTTGTTTTTTTTTTATAGTTTTGTGAATACTAGGAACTTGCGGTATCTAATCTGTGAGTTCTTGTACAAGATTATGTTACTGTATCATTGGAGTCTCCGTTGATTGCTTTATTGCATGAAATTTCTTTCTTGCAGGTTTTATGAAGGTGTTGTTTCCTTGTACAGCCATGCCAAAATGAAGCACCTGGTAATTTGGCTTTTATGGTCTTCATGCTATAAAAGTGAATTGGTCTTCAAATTTGGCTTTTGCTTATCTCAGAGTGAATTGAAACTGTTGAGTTGAAGATCTCTCAATACTAGCGTCCTCGAGCTATATAGACCATGATCTCTTGGTGCTGCTATAGTATCAACTTCTCACATGATCTGATCATTTAGCCTGTCATTTCTCATTATAACCTCAATTATGGTCCTTTCATATTTTTTTATTGAGCCCTATGCATATTGGTGTTTTAATTGTTCTCTTTGTTTAATGATTTCTTGCACAGGTGTTGTATGCTGATGGAGATGAAGAAATGCTAAACCTCAGAAAGCAACGTTGGCAACCGGTAGATGACATTGTGCTGGATGTAAGAATTGTCTTAAATTGTACTATTCTTTGGCTTACATTCACTCAATTTTTAAACTTAATCTAAAACGGATTGTCCCGTGTAATTTCTGTTGATTCAACAGGTCCAAATGTCTAATCTGCCAAAACCTGAAGCTTCTTCTGATACGTACGTATTATATTTCTAAGTAATATCACCGCGGATCATTGAAAAATCATTTTAGTACTCGTGGTTTTGGCAAGTGTGTGTCTTTCATAGTTAAATTGGTGTTTGAAAATTGTTCTTTTATAGTTAAATTGGTGTTTTATATGCATGCTTGATCTTATTCATTCTTTGATTGTGCCTTTTGATCAGACCACAAAAGAAAAAGCGGAAAACAAAATCGGAGTCATCTAAACAGGAAAATGCGGGCTTGTCCTCGAAAAGGTTGGTTTGTATACTTTCTTCCTCTTGCACCTACTTCCTTTCTCCTGAGGATGCCAAAGGGGCATTCAACCAACCAGCCTGTAGAAATGTTTGGGGGGTTTTTATTCTTTCATGTACAATCTGCTATTAATCCTTAACTTTGACTTCTTTTGAAGGATATCTAGATTTGGAGTCTCAGCTGGCATATCCATGGTTGAGTGTATGAAGTCCGGCAGTAAACCTGCCAGTGCTTCTACACTAGCTAAGCCAATAGTTACTCATGAAGAAGTGGGTGACAATTCCAACGAAAAAGACAAACTGACAGGTAATGGACGTGGAGTCTCAGCTGGCATATCCAATGATGAGCGTATGAACTCCGACAGTAGATCTGCACTAGCTGAGCCTAAAGTTACTGATGAGTATAAGCGTGATGAATCCCAGGAAAATGACGGATTGAAGGATGATGGAAAAATATCTGTTGGCAAATTGGAGACTGATTTGAAGACTGCTATCGACTCAGAACAGATCACACCTGATGCTATAACCCCCGTCTACGGGAGAGAGCCCCAAAGTTGATACTGAAACTCCCAGAAAGGGTTCAGAGAATGCAATCGTTCCATTGATCTGAGTTAGACAAGGCTATGTATAGAGATGACAAGTAGTAATGGGAAGTCTCAAAAGCACGTGATGCTTGCTCTAGTACCGAGGGTTTTGGTCAGTCTGTTCTGTTTCTTTTGTAGACACAGAAACATGCACCCAGTGGTTTTTAGGCCACTGATGTAGGTTTTGTAGAAAGTAATTTTTGAACTCCGTTACAAAGGGCGATTTGCTCTCCCTTAATTTATGCTTTCCCATTACATATTCTGGCTTTTGGCTTCGAACATATATAATTATATATACATATATATATATATATATATTTATATATGATATACATCAGTCATTTTCCGTACAAATATGTTTCACTGAAATCTTTCTTTATAGTCGAGTTATATTAGAAGCGGATGGTCTTGAGTGCTGTTGCTCTTATGATGTAATCTTGATACCTTGGGCTGGATACTTGGGCCAACTTACAGCAAAATACAAGCCAGAGGATTGGTGGGGTGACACAGATTAGCCTGAATTGGTTCTGGCTGAAGTGGTGTCACTCAATCATTATCAAACTGACTGCAATCTCAATTCTCATTTCTATTTCAATACTATCAGGTATTCCACTCTCCTCTCTGCCAATCTCAGCTCATTCAATTTTCTGTTAAAAGTTCCTTTTAGATGTTTGATTTTGTCACCCCGTGAGAGGTTGCTACTCTTCATTTTCTTGTTGCTATCTCATTTTGTAGCTTTTACTTTTGCTCAATAAAACGTATCTAAACACACTGAGGACACAACTAATATTTTGCAATAACCACTGAAGTGATGCGAATTTGAAATGATTAAATGATTTCTGATTTGGTTATTGTTTGACGTGGATGATATTTAAGAGTGGACGTTGATAAAAATGGACGGTTTAATTCATGAAACCACATTGTCTATTAATTGTTCTCAGTTGAAATTCTGTTACTAGATCTACTTGTTCAGATCATGTTCAATTTGTTGGACAATGGAATTCTATGCACAATTTGTTTTGTTTGATTTGTTTTTCTCCGGAGTTATGTTGTAAGTTACATTGATTTTGTGCTTGACTTGTAAGTTACTACCATAGCCAAACTCTCATGTAACAACTTCCAAAAAATAATATTTGATTATTATTGTGTATCGTCCCAAAGCAAGTCATACATAATGTTATAACGTAATAGACAACATTGCATGCCCATAAATATAATTCATAAAATTCTTTACCAAATGGTCTGTGAAATTACCTTCTCGTTTCAATTTGTATCTGAAAACTCAATTCATCTCACTTAATCCCTTGAACTCAATTTTTTTTTTTCATTTTCTGCCATAAGTTCGACCTTTACTGTCAACTTTATTAGAGATTTTACCAAATCTTATCTATTTTGTGCTGTGAATCTGTGTTTGAAAATCACTTTTGCCGGACTTGCCTGATTGTACAATCCCACAACTACGCACATCAGTCCATAATTCCTTAGTTGCTGGAAATAAATGAAGTACATAAACTAATACATGAGATGGTGTGCTGATCTCCTACCAATTGTAAAACCAACTTAAGATTTTCAATTTTTAAATACAATTGAGTCCATCCACTAATAAATAGTAATATTTTCTGCACGATAAAGTTGGTGAAAGAATGTGCATACTTACTTTTCATTCTTGTTTGTTGAATTATTGAATGGTTGATGAAAGAACTCACTAGGAAGAACTCACTACAAAAAAGCTGATGCGGAATGGTCAAGGACAATTTAGTTTTCAGGGTTTTAGTATTTTTTGTTTTAAGTTTTAATAAGGAATAGACATATTTCCATGTTCTATTAGGATTAGTTTACTTGTTTTCTGTTTTAATTAGGAGTAGGCATGTTCCCATGTTCTACTTGGATTAGGATATTCTTTCTAATTTCAGTTTAATTAGGGTTTCTAGTTGTTTAATTCCCTATAAATACCCCATTGTAATTTAATGGAAAGGAGATGAGTTTATGAATAAGGTTCGAGAATATTTTCCTGCGAAAGGATTATTTTGGGTGCGAAGCCCCTGGAGTGATTCTAGACCTATCTTTTAAGTTTTATGTTTGTTTTCTTAAAGTTTTATTCCGCTTGTTTGCTAAATCATAGGCTTCAGATCTATTTTAATTAGGAGTAGGCATGTTCCCATGTTCTACTAGGATTAGGATATTCTTTCTAATTTCAGTTTAATTAGAGTTTCTAGTTGTTTAATTCCCTATAAATACCCCATTGTAGATATGAGTTTATGAATAAGGTTCGGGAATATTTTCCTGCGAAAGGATTATTTTGGGTGCGAAGCCCCTGGAGCGATTCCAGATTATTTTGGTGTGAAACCAAGTTTTGGTGTGAAGTCAATTTCGGGTGTGAAGCCCCTGGAGTGATTCTAGAACTATCTTTTAAGTTTTATGTTTGTTTTCTTAAAGTTTTATTCCGCTAGTTTGCTAAATCATATGCTTCAGATCTGTCCTATGTCAAATTTGGTATCAGAGCAGATTCTTTCTCCATAGGGCACCATTGTATGGCCACAATTCGCAGCGAGTGGACTACCCATCAAATATGGATGTTGGCCGAACGACACAAATCCTAGAGAAACTATTCAAGGTTGTTGCTGAAATTCGCATCACACTACAAGAACACACCATCCTCTTACGAGAGCACTCCATCGCCTTGGGAAGTCGCCAGAACAGAGATCGTGACACAGGAAGAGAAGGCAATAATTTATGCCAACTAGATGCTAATAAAAAGGTTATGATGCCAAGTTCAGTTGATATGATTAACGAGTTTTTGGCTGAATGGAGAGGTAGATAAAAAGAAAAATTTCAAGAAAAAAACAACCTTGGAAAATCAGGTTGCACAACCAACTGAATCAATGCCAGTCGTGGTTCAACCAATAATTGAGGAAATATCAATTCAATTGGATAAGCAAGAGTCAACATTGCCGGTGATTGAGTCAATGCCTATTTGTGCACTAATTCTGTCAGTGGTTGTTGTTCCTTCTATTCAGGAACCAAACAATATCATTCTTCAGATTCCTCTTATGACCCATCAACGTAAATTCAAGAAAAGGGACGTGCATCTTTTAGGAACAGAGGCATTCATGAGGAGATCTAAGTCTCTACAGAGAGTGGGGCAAAGTGTACGTATAAAAAGTGGAGGACATATGCTGCAAGAGCATGAACAAATTGGGAAAAAACAAAGGAGAAATCTGACTTTGCGGGCAGCCGCTAATGGCAAGAATTATCCTTTCGATCTTGGTTAGCCAATGATGTCCAAGCTCCTCGCTTAACTTGCCATAGTCAAGTTTTTCAACCAGGAGAGAATGATGCGGAATGGTCAAGGACAATTTAGTCTTTAGGGTTTTAGTATTTTCTGTTTTAATAAGTAATAGACATATTTTCACGTTCTATTAGGATTATTTTACTTGTTTTCTGTTTTAATTAGGAGTATGCATGTTCTCATGTTCTATTAGGATTATGATATTCTTTCTAATTTCAGTTTAATTAGGGTTTCTAGTTGTTTAATTCCCTATAAATACCCCATTGTAATTCAATGGAAGGGAGATCAGTTTATGAATAAGGTTTGAGAATATTTTCCTACGAAAGAATTATTTTGGGTGCGAAACTGCTGGAACGATTCCATATTATTTTGGTGTGAAACCAAGTTTTGGTGTGAAGCCAATTTCGGGTATGAAGCCCCTGGAGTGATTCCAGACCTATCTTTTAAATTTTATGTTTGTTTTCTTAAAGTTTTCTTCTGCTAGTTTCCTAAATCGTAGGCTTCAGATTTGTCCTACGTCAAAAGCGGACTGGCCAAAAAAAGAACTTGAGAGAAGAAGTCAGTACGTCATGGCTAGCTCGCTCATTGGCCATTCCCAAAGCCATCCAAGAAAACTAGATTTGATGACAAATTAGATATATCCAAGATTTTAGAATTTTTTTCAAGATAGAAACTTATCTAATCCAATCTTCTCAAAATCATAGGATTAAAAGAGGGCAAGTTTTTTTTTTATATATCTATCTAATGCCACCACAATAAGATGAAAATCACTCTTTAAAAAATACCTTGATTTACACGAATTATCAATGTATTTTGACAGGACCCACCCCGAATCCCCCGGGATTAAGGGCTAAGTCCTGTTCCCGTCTAACTTACGCATGTCACGAAGGCTAAACCGACGTCTAAAAAGCATCCGGACTTCCCAGAGTGCGCAGAATCTACTATGGATCGTATGTATAATGTCTCCGTCTCTCTCGACCAACAACCTGGACCACGACAACCTGGAGGGTATAAAAAACATGAAAAGACTGTGAGTGGACAAAAATAAAGTATAAGTTCAATAAAACAATTTCATTTATACCTTCTATTTAAAAAAACAATGCATGCATATCAAAAACCACGTCATAAAACCATTATATTTCAAGTTATTCAAACCATTCAAGAAAACCGAACTCATTGCTTTTTCTCAAATCCCGGGCCTCAGCCCAAATCCATCAAAAGCTGTATCATCCGGGAATAGCCTAAAACATCGGAAAACCATTTCGAAAACCATCATCATCAAGTCTCAGTGAAAACCAAAACACATTTGATATCACATTTCCATCCATCGAACCTGTTGGATCTATCCGAGTCTTTAAACTCCCGAGTCTTTAAACTCAACAGGCCTACAGGGGAAATATCAATATCCGAGTCTTTGAACTCCCGAGTCTTTAAACTCAATCCGGATCTTTAAACCCAATCCGGGCCCGCCTCCATCATATCATATCCGGGTCTTTAAACCCAATAACCAGATCCAGCAAATCCAATCCAAAACCATTTGAAAACCATTTTCCATTTCCGAATCTGAATCCGCAATCTTATCAGGATCCCGAATCCAAACCCAAAACTCATATCCATATCCATTTCCAAATCCGAGTCCGAAACCATCATTCTGTAAGCCGGCATCCGGAATAACCATTCTGAACCCAAATTCAGAAATCCACTTTCAAGTTCCTAATCGAATCTCGAATCATCATCCGGAAATCCGATTCAAAACCTGAAATCACGTTCTTTAAAACCACTTTTTGAACCGGGCTTCAAGCCCGAAATCACTTTCCAAAATCCATTTTAAATCTTTGAAATCAAATCGTATTTTAAATCCCAAAATCAAATCATCGAAACCATAGTCAAATCACAACATCGATCGAAATCCTGTAAAACACGCAATTCCGTAAATATCTCGAAAACCGTACAAAACCGTAAACCATCAAGATCATAAACCAAATCATAGAATCACGTATAGAAAACATATAAAAACATATATGCATGCATCATAAGTTCGAAAGAAAAGTCCACTCGTAGACCATTTCGCCACCTCCTCGATACACGTGCACTTATGTCGTTCCCGGCCAATTCACTATCACCGACTTTCCCGAACCTGTCCAAATCCCAATATAAGGTCACTAAGTACTTCACAATGATCATACTTAAGCCCCGTAATTTTCCCAAATTTTTAACTATTTTTTAAACGAGCCCTAAAACCTTCGGACATCCCAAAACATATCGAGACGATGTCCGATCGTCTCGAAACCAATCCAAAAATATTCGTTACATTAAATACTTTAAAAGTTGTGTTGGAACCATCCTCAAAATGCGTGCCATGCGCCCACACACTCCGCCTGAAGTGGCTGCGCGTGGGCCTCACCCGCCTAAGTTACTGTTCATCGTCTTCCTCAGTCGACCAGTTTGAACCGATCTGCAAATCCGGTCCAACTGTTGAACCGGCGTGAACGGTTTTTAGCAATTTTAATCCGTTTTTCATTCCTAATTAATATCATACGTTCGTCCTTTCATTTCCAATAATTCCATATAGTTAATTCGTGAAAACTGGAGCTAGAGATTACCTCCCAAACTGATAAGTAAACCAGTCCCTGTCTTCTTCAAGTTGCCACGATTCCGGCCTCCAACTTCCTCGTTTTATATCTTAAACGCCTTCTGGAATTCCTAGATACATAGAAAGCTGATCAGGACCTCACAACAACCCCCGAATTCCGTCTTACCATTTTTATCAAAACAGGGCAATTACAGGTTTGTAGCCATACCTCCGTCGTCGAGCCCCGCCGTGGGTACCAACGGCATCGTCTCACCTTCCTGATCACTTTCTAATCAATTAGAACCGTCAGTAGTGGCCTAAACTGAAAATCCAATTTCGAATTCAAACGCAGAACTTACGGTTTCTTCCTCTGTTCGTCGCCACCGTGCACGACGGCTAGCCATGGCATCACCTCCACAATCCACATCATATATTGTCTCGTTTTTATTCTCACAACACGACCAATTAAGGTTAGCTGAGGGGGAAGTTTGAATCCTCACAAGTTGGGTCTCTGTTTTCTGTTCTTCATCTACACACACACATGACCCACGACCATTTAAACCAAGTTAAGACGGTGGTTGAGGGTTCTACCACCATCCAGGCCCAGCCACACGTCACATCTCTGTGGTATCATCTCCAAATAACAGCCGAGTGTCCACTTCTCAGTAGACACAGATCCCTAGGCACAAAATTGACCAAAAGGAAAAATTACCATTTTGCCCTTCGTACTTCGAGATCCGTAACTTTACCGTCCGACATCTGATGACGGCGTGCCGCCTGTCGTTGTACTGGGGGCGTTGAGACCTTCTTATTGGTCCTCGAAATGCGTGAAAGTCCAAGTCGTTTGAAAAGTCAACAAATGGCCCCTATTCCACAAAATTACCAAAGTACTCTTGAACTTACGAACGTCATAACTTTTCCCTCGAATGTCGGAATTGGGGGCGCCCTTTCTAGGAACTCGTGACGTCCCGAACTATGTCATGGTCATCGGTCAAATTCCATTTGACTGCCCGAACGAAAAGTCAACTGTTTGCCCATTCCAGGGGCAAAATCATCATTTTGCATCGTCCGTCCGAACGCATCCAACTAATCACCAATTAACTTTACTAATCCATCATTAACAACTAATCTAATCTCGATTTCCGGGACGGGTCGTTACATATTTAATTGATATTTTCATGCATTCGAATTTCTTACGAGTTGATAAAGTTCGGGAGTATCTTTTTGTAACGCCCCGGACATTTTGGAAATGTAATATTATTAAAGATTGAATAAAATGACGTTTTTACCCTTGTGATTTGTGTGGTCAATTTGTTGACTTTTTGATTGGGAGGTCGAACGGACGTGGAGTGATGACCGTGACGTAGTTCGGGACGTCACGAGTTCATAGACAGGTGGCACGTTCGATTCGGACGAACAGGGTGAAAGTTATGATGTTCGGAAGTTCAGGGGCATTACCGTAATTGGGTGTTATTAAGGGGGAAAAGTTGACTTTTTGTTTGACAATTGATATGCGTTTGACTCAAAGACCGTTATGTTCGTCTCGACGCCCTGAGTACAACGACAGACGGCACGCTTGAAACGGACATCGGATGACCGAGTTATGGGTCACGGAAGCTGGAGGGCAATTTGGTAATTATTGCACAGAGGGGCATTTTGGTCATTTTCACGGCGGTTACTGTAGCACCACCGTGAAAAACAGAGTGCGGCCGTGGAGCTTTGTGCGTGCAATTGTTTATGGCTAAGTGGACTGGTGAGTGGGGTTAGTTTATGAATTTTGAGATTGTGGGAAGCATCCCTGTGTGTCTGGGCAGAGACTGAGTGCACGGGCTGGGTTAAATAATGGCTATGGCTTCTGTGTGCGTGGGAGACATTTTCAGAAAATCTCAGTTGGTCTCCCACGGGTTGCTGGCCGTTTGAATCGATCGACAGAGTAAAGGAGTGAGGAGAGGACTCAGTTGGGTCATTTGGTTCAGTTTAGGAGCTGAGTTGAGAGGAAACTGTGAGTGAAACCGTGAAGAACCATTTTCGGGTTTTTTTGGGGGAAATCTCTGAATTCGACTTCTACGGGTTGAGAGACAAACCTAAACACATTGAGAGACTTCTGGGAGTGAAAGAATCACGAAGGTGCAAGAATTGAGGGAGAATGTTCGCTGTTGGCCCAAGAACCTGAGTCGCGGTTCAGAGATGAACCAGTTGGAGGGAAAAATTGAATTAAATTTCTGAGGCTTGTTGATCAAAACCAAGGGCCATTCTAGTCTTCTGGGAGCAAGAGGAAACCATCGGCATCGATTTCGAAGGACGACACCCATGAATTGGCTAGGAACTGAGCTCCCTAGTTCTGAGAATTTTCGAGCTTGAGGACGACAACTTCCAGGTAACGGCGAGTCCAATTGATTGTACCATTGTGTTCGTCTAAGTTTCCTTAATCTACTGGTGAAGTTAATTTGAGAATGGAGTTAGTTTGGGGGAGTTCTGAGTGATGACCCGTTCGTCTGTTCAAGGCTGGGTTGAATCGACTTGGGGACCATTGAGGTTAATTAGCATTACAGACAAAAAATTAATAGAGTAAAGAAGGTGTTAGGATTGAGAACGGGAGGAATTGCTTGAGAATTGAACTTGAACTGGTCGGGTTGTGTCGCGGGTGACAGACCCGTTTATCAGGCTATCCGGGTAGGAACGATGACACTGTAGCTTGGCGCGTGGCCTTCACGCGCAGCCACTGTGGGCGGCGCGTGACGGCGCGTGCGATGTCATCTCCGATCACGGTCAACATAGAAATTGATCCTTTCAGTGTAATTAACATTTTACCTTTAGAGTTCGAATTGTTCGGGAGTCATTCGGGATAATTTCGGGAGCTTGGAAGTTTAGGACCTTAAGGTTTATTTCGCCGAAAAATCCGGAAAAATTAGGAAAAATCCTACGAGCTATTTGAGGATGTTTGTAACCCTTCTTGTACATTTTTACAGGCCCGGACACTTCCGAAACTACGGAGGAGCGCGCGGGACGCGATTGACGCGTCCTAAAACCGTGAGTGGACCTTTTGATTTCTAAATTGGGCATGCATGACTATTTTGCTTATTTATCTCTTGGTTTTACCTATGATTTTATGATGGTGATATGATATATCGGTTTTACATGTTCCCACGTTTTTCGAGATATTTATCGTATTTCACGCATTTCGAGATTACGATTTTTGCTTATGCATGCGTGATGATTTGATGAAGTACCTGGATATGAATATGCATGTTTCGGATTTATGAGATTTGATCACATTGTGAAGTAATTTTTGGAAATTGCATGTGTTGGAATTTGCATGTGAATTCGGACATAAGTCCTGTTATGATGAGAAATGTTTTCGGAATAATGTTGGAAAACGGTTTGTGATGAATCCTGGTTTGTTGTGTTTAAAAACGGTTTTGGGTTTAAAGACCCGGATAATGGTTGGATCTGGTTTTGGGTTTAAAGACCCGGTATGTTGATGACGGGGGCGGGCCCGAAAATTGGGTTTAAAGACCCGAATTGAGTTTAAAGACTCGTGAGTTTAAAGACTCGATTATTATGATACCCCCGAGGCCTATTAATCATGTTTTGAGTTTAAAGACTCGTTGATATCCCGGGAATGCCTAATATTGAGTTTAAAGACTCGGATGGATCCAACGGCATAATTGTGGTTATTGATTTAAGTTTTACTTGATTTGTGCAATTAACGTTTCAAAATGACGGTTTCTGGAAACTGGTATTATTAAATGGTTGTATATGAGTTATGACGATCCTTATAACATTTTTCATGTGTTTCGGAATAAGAGTTTTCAAAAGTTTAATACGCAAGTTTTGAATATTTGGTTATGCATGCGGATTACAAAACTGGAGGGCGAACCCGATTTCGGAAAACTGTTTTTCCTGCAAAACTTATGTTTCGGTCAACTCACACTTTGCTGTTTTAAATTCCCTCCAGGTCGTGGTACAAGTGCGGGGGCAAGCGCCGAGGCAGAGGCGGAGGCATAAAGTTTTCCGTTGCGGAGTAGTTAGTTCACAGAGTAGGATTTGTTTCTTTAACTTGTTTTGTATTATTATGCTCTGTGAAACTGTGGACTTGACGTCCAGTCGGTTGTAATCGTTTAATCTCCCTGGTCTGACAATGGGTGTTTTGTAATATTGATTAGTTTTCCGGTCTTTTGGATTCGATTGTCAGATGGGAGCAGGATGCTTCCCGATTATCGAGGCGATAATCGGGGTGGGTCCTGTCACTTTTATAGAAATTTATAAAGTCATTAAATTGAGATATATCCAATCATGACATTTCATAACTACAGAAAAGTTCAGGGATATTCAAAACGTTAATAAATATTGTAGACTTCATTAAATGATGAGAAATTATCACTAATATCCCTTTCTCACAAAAAAAAAAACCTCCTAATCACCACTTCCATATACTCAACCAATCTAAGGTAGTTTTCAATTTGCAATTTGCGCAAGTATATAAACAAAACAAAACAATCTTACCTCCCACTTTGTTACTTCCCATTCTTTTCCCCCAATCCTCTCCAACTTCATCCCCTCTCATTCGTGCACATTCATCCCACCATCTTCAACCTAGAAAAAAAAAATCCAAAAGAACACCTTCATTCCCACCTTCATCTTTATCCCACATTCGAAAGAAGATGAAGAGGAAGAGGATACGACCTCCCTCTTCTCTTCGTCTAGAGATCTTCATCTTTGTTTGGGTTTCGCAATTAGTTACCGATTACTTCTCATTTATATACCAGTTGGTAACCATTAAGCTATATGAAGAGAAACCTAGAAACCTATGAAGATGAAGATGAAGGCAAAAAGGGAAAATAAAAAAAGAGGATGCAGAAGAAGAGGAAGAGGAAAAGGAAGCAACCTTCCCCATCATCTTCATCTTCATCTTCATCTTGGAGATCTTCATCAGGGTTTCTGGGTTTCACAGTTAGTCACCCTGATTAGTTTCCACTCATATACCAGTTGATAGGACCCTTCCCAAAAAATCGTGCAAGGACTTGCTCCTATCTGACAAATAAATGGAAGCTCCAAAAAATACCTTTAACACCTGTCATACAAGGGATAACGGTACTGATGTCTCGTTCATGCCACCGTCTCTAGATCAGCTATGTTCTCTCTACAACGGCCTTGACGGAAACAAAACCATTAAAAGTGTGATTGGAAAAATAATCATTTGAAAATACCTTTTCGAAGAAAACAATCATTTACCTTCCAGTTATTAAACATGCATGCACAAACTAAAATATAAAGAACTAGATTTCAGAATAAGCTAAACATAAATCGTGGGACCACAAAATCATCAAATGTATCAAATCCTTATGGCCCATAATTCCTTGGAATCCCTATTTCTAATCATCGGAAAAACCAAGACTCATCATCAGTGATCAAATCCAACCAATCTTAAATACTCTAGCCTATGTTAGCTGAATACCCTGTAATAATTGTAGATAACCTCCGAATCTGCGGAGCGGAGCTTTGATGACATCCGAGTCATATCTTCAGGATCAAAAATGTCTGGGAGGCCACCCCAGGAATTGGCTATGACGTCCAGCAGATGTCTGAATAATAGCCCCAGCTTTAGGATCTGCAGAGCCAAGCTCTGCCGACATCAGAGCGCTGATCAAACCTCCCGAGGATGGTCAACCGTGGAAGTAATTTAAACAATAAAATCAAAACCTAACTTTTAAATAAATCCTTGAATCAAACCAAGTCCAAATTTTTCCAAATCGGGTCTGGGCCCAAAACACAGTTTACATAAAATAAACGAAAAAATCGTGTCCAAAAACTAATCAAATCATGAATAAATATTCTAAATCTAGAAAATCAACAAAACACATTTAAAATCATTTATTTAGACCATTGCAATCAATTTTATGCAATATAGCATTTGAGGCACTTAATTATGCATGTGTCACAGTTTATAAAACAAATATCCACTCACAGTTTGTCCAAACAGTTTAATCCCGAACTGTGCACTTTCCTACAGTCCCTGAAGTGGTATGGCTTGTCAAAAGTAATGGTTGAGGATCACTAGCATTGTACATAACCTCGTATTCAAATCCTCTAAACATAGGGATAACATATGTGTCTTAAACACAAACCCCGTCTCTTTGGATGCTTAAAACTACCTCAAAACGATGTCTGATTGCCTTGAAACCTATATCATTAGATTTAGAACATAAAAAATCCCCGAACATGCGCCATCATGAAAAGTAGGTCGGCCCATGCACCGCCACACACTAGTGGAATGCCGTCGACCTTCCTCATGCTCCCAGACGCACGCACGTGCATGCGCCACTAATAGCTGACTGGTTGCTGATGTAGCTTGTTACGTGGCATGACACATGGAACCACGTGGTGACACATGGTGACATGTGGCTCCACTTGGCATGAAACTTGGCTCGAGTTGGCACCACGTCAACATATACGTCAGCATACCACAGTAGCATCTCCTTCAACCTCTTACCGGATCGACCCGTGGATAACCTAAGCGACCAAACCTGATTTAAATCCGTCCAAACACCACCAAATTTCTTGTTGTAAAAAGTCATATTGATTGTAATCAGACCTAAGAATAGTTTTATGGTTTCAAAATGTAGGAATCTTACCTTGATTTCTCATAAACGACCTCAATTGTCTCGGCTTGGGATCAAACTGGACTCTAGGTGGATTTTCGTGTCCAACCTTTGAGCTTTTTTAATGGTTGTGATCACATAGACCAAGGAAGGTTCTTGTGGAATAATTTTTGAGCCTCCACATTAAAAATAACGAGATTTGGATCTCCAAATACCATGGGTTCGACAGTGTTCTCGTTCTGTTTCAACGAGTTCTTCCCTATGTTCCTCCCTATCTCCTCTCTTCACTTTTCTCTCATTTCCTTTTATTGTTTTGTTTTCCATTTCCTTCTTCTATTTTTCTTCTCTGTTCTTCTTCCTTAATTTCTTTCTCTTCCTCTGTTCTTGCTGCAAAGATCTTCAGATGATGATGTGTTGTTTGTATTTTATTTTGAAAATTCAAAACTGAAGGTAAGAAGATAATCTTGTGCATAGGGCGATGGGTGATGATGTATTCCTAAGATGGTGACATGTGTCACCATTTCATATATTCTCAATAGTGTTAAGCAGACTCACCCCTACACAATGACCAGAATGTCTCTGCCTCATTACATACACAAATTTTAATTATTTTAGACCCCGTAACAATCCCGTACGAACTCCATTTTTTACATGTCGCTTGTCTGCAGACTCTGAATTTTGAAACCTACATAATGGTCCTCAATAAGTATGCAAAGAATTTTATAACACAAAAGTCAACTTTTAACCTTTAAATGCATACAAGGGAAAAATAGTCTAATTAGAATATAATTTACTGCAATTACATTTTTCTAGTTTCCGGGTCATTACAACCTACTCCCTTAAGAAATTTTGTCCCCAAAATTCATATATGTCCCCCAAACAGTTGTGGTATCAGGCCTATATTAGTGCTATCGAAGCATCAACACATGAAACATATCTAAACTCTCGAAAGCTCTGGAGGAAACACAATTAGCCTGAACCACCATTTGGTGTCGTTCTTGCCTCATGTTGTGTAACCGCTAACACCCGAGCATGTGGGCATGAAGATTGGTGAGACCCTTTCTGTCTACTTTGGCCTTGTCAGCCCCACTAGTAGGAGTTTGACTTCCTTCTGTAGTACCAGAAGTCGATGTTGCCTTCTGGCGTCGGTCTACAACATTGTGCCCTATCATTTTGCTGCCTTTTCAGTACGAACATTCCTTTTTAAAGTGACTAGGCTCCCCACAAAAATAACAAATGGCCATGACAAGCCGTGTAGATTGACTACTCTACCCATCTATCGACGAAATTGAAGCCCTACTAGATGAGCCTAATGTCCGAGATCTCAATCTAAAACGTCGAGTACCTTCCTATTCAGCTCCACCATTGTTTGACCCCGATTGGGGACCATCATAAGATTTAGAGTTGAAGCTACCCCTTTTAGAGGTTCCCTGATTTGGAGGTCCAAAATGCTGACGCTCTCGACGTCGCCTAGGGCTCATAAACTGCTGCAGTATTGGAAAAGTCGCTTCCACTTTGATGGCAGCATCTGACGTATCCCTGAGGGTGGTATAAGATCTCACCATCGTTGTAGCCCTGATCTCGTCCCTTAGACCAAATTCAAACCGACGAAACTTATTAGCCTCACTTCCCACTAACACCAGGGAAAAGTGGGATAAGTCCAAAAATTTATGCTCATACTGAGGCATAGTCATATCCCTTTGATGTAGCCACATGAACTCAATCTCCATGGCATCACGATAAAAGCGAGGATAGAACTAATCCAAAAAAATCTACTGACTCCTAGGACACTATGTGGTAGTTCTAACCCGTTATCTTCAATCCATACCACCATCTTTATGCATAACCACCCAAAATGAAAGTGTCTACCAGGACCATATCACCTAGGGGGCATCAGATCACCTCAAAAATTTTCTCCAAGCGAGTGATCCACTTATCGACCTTCTCTGAGCCCATCTCACTTGTAAACACAGTGGCTGCTAAGCTCTGGGCTTTCTCAATATCCAGCCCCTTTGTACCCCTCTTAGTATCTATCTAATCACCATGCCATGCATGAGGCTAACATCTTAGAGACATTTCGTTTTCTGAAAGAAATACAAATAAGTACCACAATGCTCTGATACCAAATTGACAAGACTCTTCTAAAAAATGCTTTGATAAAAATGTAAGGTCTTATTCTGTCTGAAAATTAAATGGAAGGTCTAAAAATACCCTTAAAACTTGTAAGATAAGGGATAACGGTACTGATCTCCCATTCATACCTCCGTCTCTAGATTAGCCCCCGGTCTCTAAATCGAGGGTCACTAACATTGTACATAACCTCGTATTCAAATCCCCTAAACCTCAGGATAACACTCACATCCTAAATATGAATGCCATCACTTTGGACACTCAAAACTACCCTAAGACGATGGATGATCACCTCAAAACCTATACCATTAGATTCAGAACATCTAAAATAGTCGGACACACATCGCCATGAAAAGTGGGATGGACACACACGTCACCAAGCGTCGATAGAAGGTTGGCAGCCTTCCCCACACTTCCAGACGCGCTCCTATGCACGTGGGTGCATGCGCCACTGAACGTTGACAGGCTGCTGATGCAGCCTTCCACATAGTGACATGTGGTATGATACGTGGCACCATGCCAGCACGCCATATCAGCATTCCCTTCAACCACTCATTGGGTTGACTCGTGGGTCGGCAACCGGGTTGCAATTCGGACTGTAACGACCCGGACATTCGAAAAAGGAAAATTTGGAAATTTTGAATAAAATGACGATTTTGCCCCTAGAATTGGGCGAACGGTTGACTTTTTGTTCGAGCTGTTAAAAGGACTTTGATCGATGACTGTGACGTCATTCGGGACGTCACGAGTTCATAGACAGGTGACACGTTCGATTCCGACATTCGAGGAGAAAATTATGATGTTCGGAAGTTCAAGAGTAATTCGGTAATTTGGTTAAAGGGGCAATTTGTTGACTTTTCAAATGACATGGACTTTTTACGTAATTCGAAGACCGTTGGGTAGGTCTCGAGACGCTGAATCCGTAGACAGGTGGCATGCGCAATCGGGGTTCGGATGGAAAAGTTGCGAACCTCGGAATGCTAAGGGTATTTTGGTCAATTGTGTTTTAAGGGGAAAATTTGTCCTTTTACTAATACTGATGACTCAATTACTTAGGGACTCTTTAGTGCAATTGGTGACATCTGTCACCTCAAACTTCAGATTGGTGGTATAAGAACGGTGTAGCGGTGGGATTAATTGAAGAATTTTGGGGTATGTGTGAAAAACAGAGGCTGAGCCTTAATGATCGATAACCTGGATAGAAGGAAAGAACAACCAAATAGTTAACTGAGGAAGGTAGAGAGTAAGTACATGGGAGTGAATGAAGAAGGAATTAGGGAGGAAACCTTAAAATCCAAAGAGAAACCCGAAACAAATTCATGGAAGTCGAAATTCGAATTGCACCTTGCAGCCATCAAACCTTGAAATTGGACTTAGATTAAGACTTATGGGACTCGTGTTGGTCGATCCACATGGAGAAACTCAAGGTTCGAAGCTCTTTGAGCTAAGAACAGACATGGCGAAGCTTGGAAATCTGAAGGATTGAGTTGTGTAATTGGAGGAGTTAGACGATGTAATTGGAGGAGTTCTGATAAACAAAGCTTTTGGTTTGATCAATTGAAGAAAAACGTTGGGAATCGATGAACCTTGATGACTGAACAGTGATCGGTTGTTCTTTGAAAATTCAAGTTCGAATTGGTGGATGGAGGTAAGTTGTAATGGAATTGAATTTATAGAACCATAATTAGCTTCATAATGATGCTTTCGACGGAATCAATTGAAGAAATAGATGGGAAATTGACAGGATTGAGCCGGGTCGAACACGCGGGTTGCAGACCCATTTGACAGAGGAACAGGTTGGAATGATGAACAATGTTCTTACTGTAGCAGCGCGTGAGCTTCACGCGCAGCCATTCACAGCGGCACTTGGGACCGAATTTTGAGGTGAGTTCAACATGAAACTTGTTTCTTTTAACGTAACGAACATTTTGGCACTAGTTTCGAGGAAATCAGATATCGTTTCGATAGTGTTCAGTGTATCCGAAGTTTCGTATACGTTTAAAATACGTATTTAAATCCCAGAAAATTTGGGGAAAATTATATGAAGTAGATTGAAGTGTTAGTGACCCTCTATGACAGGACCCATCCCAATCCCCCCGGGATTACCATGGAATGTGCCCTGCTCCCGTCCAACCAGGGGTGTCAGACAAGGGATGACCAAGAGCCACTGCCCAAACGGGGCATCCAGAGTGCGCAAGGATCGATGGAGGAGGTGTGCAATGTCCCAGTCCCTGCTGCAATCGCATTCGTGATCAACCTGAAGGGCATTAAAACCAAAAGCTGTGAGTGGACAAAAACCAATAAATTTACCAAATACATTTATAAGACATTTATGCCCTCCAATAAAAACGTATGCATGCCACCAAAACCAGTAACCAAAACGTTTGCTCAACCGAGCCCTTAGGGCCTTAGCCCAAAAACCGTTAACCAAAAACCAAGTGTGGGAACTCAGCCCAAAACCGTGGAATACCACCACCATACATATTAAAACTATGTGGGTCACCACCCACGACCATAAATGAACATCAATTCAAAAATCCAAAACCATTTAGGGTCCCCGACCCTACATACCATTTCATAACCAATAATCCATTTTTACCACATAACACATATCCAACCAATAAGCCATTTTATTCATTAATCCATATTTTACCATTACCATCACCAGCATCCCAGATGCTTAGCGTCCCAGACGCTAGACGTCCCTGACGTCATATCTCACGGTTTCATAAGCTACGCGTGCTGCCCGGGGTCTCTCCGGGTCCATATATCTGACATCCCTGATGTCTGACGTCCCTGGCGTCAATCATAGCAATCCTGCTCCTGAGTCATCATACGGTCCGGCTGCTCCGTATAATGACCCCTCGCAGGCAATGCACCGTGACTTCCCCAGTGTCCCAGACATCTGGAGGAGACCATCATATATCCTTGTATCCAGATGGTATATGGAAAACAGTTTTATTAAATCCTTTTATCACATCATTACAATGGGCCCTGCCCGAAATTTCCATAAAACCACATAATTCCATTTAGGGTCCCTGACCCAAAATCACAATTATTAAACATAGGGTCCCTGACCCGAAATCACATTTATTATCCAACTGGGCCTCATGCCCGATTTTATGAACCACTGAGCCCACGGCCCGATTTGTAAACCAACTGGGCCCGCAGCCCTTTATAAACCCACTGGGCCCACGACCCGAATTCACAAATCAACTGGGCCCCTGGCCCGAGAACATAACTCAAATGGGTCTCAGCCCGATTTCATACCAACTGGGCCCCTGGCCCGATTTCATTAACCAACTGGGCCCCCGGCCCGATTCTCAAATGGACTCCAAGTCCGAAATTTCCAAAACAAGTGGGCCTCAAGCCCGAGTTTATATTTCCAATTTCAAAACCATTTCATCATATTATATCCAAGTCATAAATATGGAAAATCCATGTAAAACCGGAAAACCTCGATTTACGTGCAAGCACGTAAATCGCCTCGAAATACGTGAAACCGTACAATTTACCAACAGCCAAATCAACATCACACAATCACAACCATAATCCATATAAAACATTTAAGCATGCATAGAATTTATAAAACCAAAGTCCACTCACAGACCGTTTAAACCGTGTGCCTCGATACGCGTGCCACCGGCCCTCCCGGGCCACACCACTATCACCGGGACTCCCAATCCTGTCCAAATCACATTAGAGGGTTACTAACCTCATCATTAACATCCTATCAAAGTCCCGTAATTTTCCCGAATTTTTACTTATTTTTAAACTTAATTTAAAACCTTCGGACATCCCGAACAATATCGAGACGGTGTCCGATCGACACGAAACCAATTCCAAAATGTCCGTTACATTAAATAGGACAGAAGTCATGTTGACCTCACCTCGAGATTCGTGCCCACGCGCCGCCGTGAGTGGCTGCGCGTGAAACCCACGCGCCTGCTACAGTGTCACCAGCCCAACCCGTTTGTCTGGTAAACGGGTCCAATTCACCCGCGACACAACCCGGTTCCAATCCTGTCAATTCGATCCTAATTCCTTCAATTGATCATTCCATTAGCTTCGTTTTAAGTCCAATTATAAGTCTGTAACATCAATTACACGATAACTTACCCAAATTCCATCGATTCCACGATGAACACGAAGAACACTCCGGTCACTGTTCAATCATGGGATTCCTTCAATCTCGATTGATTTCCCCAGATTGGTTCAACCAGAAGCATTAGTGGACCACGAGGAACAATTCCCCCATATCAATTCCGTCGTTTGATCAGTAAATGATCACGACACAAGTACGAACACCGTCCACTGTGCAACCATGGAGTTTCATCGATCTCAACCGGTTTCCTTCAATTGATGATCCCAGAAGCATCGTGGGATCATGAGAAATCATTTCCCCATAACAATTGAGTCAATCACAGCCCCAAACTCCACGACTCAGCCTCGATTTCTTCCTCTGTCACCAAGCTCGATCAGAGCCAAAACGGCACCATTCCTTCTCATTTTTTATGTGGATCGACTCGTCACAACCTCAGGAAGATGTTTGTAACCTCCAATTCGATCATCACAGCCCAATTCCTTCAATTCGAATTTCCCTCTCATTTTCCCGAAATCCAAAATCCAAAATTCAACCCACACTCAAACCCTCGTGTTTCCCAGTTAATTCCCTCATCTTAGTCTCCCATTTTTCTCTCAGGAACGACAGAGAGAGGGAGCCAATTCTCCCAATCAGATTCCCCCAATTTTGTGCACGGTTTAGGAACAAAGAAGAGGAAATTAGGGGAATTGGTGGATTAGATGATGATGATGTAGTAATGATGATGTTTGGAGGGAAATAAGGAGCTGGAAGCAAGGGATGGGTGACACTTGTCACTCATCCAGGTGTGTAGGGTCAACGGTCACTATTCATTATTATATTATTATTTTAATCTCGGCCTCGGTTCGTTAGTTCGTTTCCTTGACCATAACGTCGTCGTCGGATCTCCGATTTCGGCATGCCGCCTGTCGTTGGATTCGTATCGACGATACCTACGTAACGGTCCTTGGCCCTCGCCCATCGGACCTCCCGATCAGAAAGTCAACATTTGGCCCCTAATAAGCCAAATTACCAAAATACCCCTCAACTTCCGAACACCATAACTTTCTCTACGAATGTTGGAATCGAACGTGCCACCTGTCTATGAACTCGTGACGTCCCGAACTACGTCACGGTCATCGGTCAAAGTCCATTTGACCGCCCGAACAAAAAGTCAACATTTTGCCCACGACTAGGGGCAAAACGGTCATTTCGCACAATTTGTCCGATTCCGCCCTACTAAGCACCGTTCAACCTCACTAATCGAGATTAGTCACTAACCTAATCCCGGAATTCGGGACGGGTCGTTACACTCTATATTGATTTTGGACATGGATTATGATTTTTGGAATTTACGAAAAAAACGTACAGCTCGGAAGCGAGCCGTTTGGACGGTGTGTGAGCGGACTTTGTTTTCTAAATTTAAATGCATGCATAATCGTTTTCTATGCTTTATATTTATGATTTCTATGCTTATGTTTATGGTAATTATGATTTCCGTATTTATAAGTATTTCGATATGCAATACGTAATTGCCCGTATTTCGAGACTATGGTTTCTCCTATGCTTTGATGATGGTTTAATGGATGATTTTATATGATTTGCGCGTATCACATTTTGACGATGTTTTAATTATGATTGTGAGTATGATTTACGGGTTTGACACGTATTTTGAGATTATTATAGATTTGCAAGTTTTATGAGATTTCGAGTATATTGTGATTTGACCATGGTTTTGATGATTTGAGTTTGGGATTTGAAATATGATTTGATTTCAAAAATTTAAAATGGATTTTGGAAAAAGTGATTTCGGACTTGATGCCCAGTTCATAAAAGTGGTTTTGATAAGCGAGATTTCGGGTTTCGGAAACTCGAAAGTGGATTTCCGGATTTGGGTTCGGAATGGTTATTCTGGATGCTGGCTTACGGAATGACGGTTCCGAATTCGGATTTGGAAATGGATGATGGATATGACTCTGGATTTGTTATGATTTACACATGATTTTGGATTTAAAGACCCGGTACTATTGTTGGATCATGTTTTGGGTTTAAAGACCCGGTTGATTGATAACGGTGGAGGGTCCTTGATTGATATGTTTTGAGTTTAAAGACTCGGTTATTGTGATATCCCCCGAGGACTATTGATTGTGTTTGAGTTTAAAGACTCGTTGATATCCCGGGAAGGCCTGATTATGCGCATGGTTTTGAGTTTAAAGACTCGGGCGCACTTGAGATCCAGCGGATTGATTGACTTGTGATTTACTGTTGATTTCCGATGTTTTCAGATGTATTGGGAAATGGCCCGATTTATATGGCTTGATGGATTTTTGGGTTGTGTTCTGTACTTGGATTTTGATAGTTGAGGCCCCGTGTTTGTATTTTCGGACTAAGGCCCGAGGTTTGAGAAAAAGGAAAATGATTTTGATTTTCATACACGGTTTTCTTATACTAGAAATGGAATGGATTGTGAAATGGTTTTCGAATGCATTCATTGGTATTACGCGGAAGGTAGAAATGTTCTTTCTGTAAACATGTTTTATAACTGATTTATTTTTGCCCATTCACACCTTTTGTGTTTTTATTGACCCTCCAGGTCGTGGCGCGATGATCGAGGTTGATCAAGAGGTGAAGGCATGAATGGGAACATGTGTGGCTATCCCTTGTTTGGCAAGTGCTGAGGGAAATTTTGGGAACTTCAGTTAACTTGTCAGACGGGAGCAGGACTGGGCACAGTTATCAATGTTCCTCAGGGGACGGTCCTGTCACGGACGACCAAAATCGATTCAAAATTCATCCAAATGCCACTAAATCTTATGTTTTAAAACATTAGATTAATTCTAATCAGACCCATGAATAATTATTTGGTCTCAAGATTAACAATCTTACCTCGATTCCTCGAAAAGAGCCTCGATAGTCTCAGTTTGGATTCAAACTCGATTCTAGGTGGATTCCCATGTCCAACCTTCGAGCTTTTGCAATGGTTGTGATCATACAAGCCTAAGGAAGGTGTTTTTTGAATAAGTTTCAAGCCTCCATGTTTAAAAAAAAAAACAAGTTTTGGATCACCAGATACCACAGGTTTGACGGTGTTCCAGTTCTGTTTCAACGAGTTCTTCCCTCTGTTCCTCCATATCTCCTCCCTTTACTTTTCTCTTATTTCCTCTAATTTTTTTCTCTCCTTTTTTTTCTTTCCTTCCTATCTTTTTGTTCTCTATTTTTCTTCCTTCTTTTATTTTTCTTCCTCTATCCTTGCTGCAAAGTTCTTCGGATGATGGTGTGATGTGTGTTTTTTATTTTGAAAACTCAAAACTGAAGATAAGAAGATGATCCCGTGTGCAGGGTGGTGTGCAGGGTGGTGGGGGATTATGCATTCCTAATATAGTGGCATATGTCACCATCTTATATATTCTCAATAGTATTAAACTGAGTTACCCCATACAGAATGAACAAAATGCCCCTACCTTGTTACGTACACAAATTTTAATCGTTTTAGACCTATAAAAATCCCATACGAACTCTGTTTCTGACTTTCTGTCTGTCTATGAACTTGGAAGTCTGATAACTACGTAACGATCCTCGATAAATGTGTAAAATTTTCTTTAACGCAAAAGTCAACTTTTAACCTTAATTACATATAAGGGCACAATAGTCTATTTTGTTGTGAATACAAAAGAGTTGTCACATTCATTCAGTTAAACCCTCTTTATATAGGAGTAGGGTTAGGTTACAATACATGAACAGAAACGTCCTTACATAGAAATAGGCATACACTTTCATATATTTATAACATAATTATAATATTTTATTGGAATTACATTTTTTTCGAATTTTCGGGTCATTGCACCAGTTGATAACCACTTAATTATATAATAAGAAACCCATGAACATGACCATGAAGTTGAAGACAAGGGAGAAAAAAATGGATGCAAAGGAAGAGCAAGAAATCGTAGAGGAAGAGGACACAACATTTCCCATAATCTTCATCTGGAGTTTTTCTTCTTAATCTTCATATGGATCTTCATCTTTATCTTGATTTGGGTTTTCAGATTTCCTAGTCAGTTATCGATTAGTTCCCACTTAGTTACGAGTTAGTAGCCACTTAATTTCATAACTAGAAACCCCAAAACCTGATATGAAGAAGAAGATGAAGATAGAAGAGAGAAAAGAGAATGTAGTGGGAGAGGAAAAAGATGCAACTTCCCCTTCTTCTTCATCTGAAAATCTTAATTAGTTTGGGGGGAGAGAGAGGGAGAGAGAGAGAGAGAGAGAATTAATTGTAAATTAGTCCTCCCCATATATTTATATTGGTTGAGTATATATGAAATGGTTATTAGGATTTTATTTTTTGTGAGAAATGGATATTATTGACAATTTCCTTTAAATGATAGAGTTTTGTAGAGTTTGACAAATATTTTAGTGTAAATTATATATTACCAAAATTCATGATTTCTCTAGTCTTCCTCCTCAGATTTTTACAGATTTTATACGAGGTTTAGAAATATTATTTGTGATTTTTGTATTTTTCCATAAACACAGTAAAATTTAAGTCTCATACTGATATTTATTATTATATATTATTATCTTTAGGAATCATAAATAATTAAAATCTTGCACGAATATAACATTAATAAAATGGAAAAAACATATGTATTTCGAAGACAGTGGATGATGCATAGCGACCTTAGCCTCTCCATCTCACTGATCGTTTTAAACTTTGTAATTTTGTAGTATTAGATATATTATTTTTAATTAATTTGGTGAGAGATTTTTTAGTAAAAAATTAATAAGATTGTAAAATTATTCAACAAAATATTTCTCAAATTATATAACTTAGTTTGATTTTCTATAAACTCAATAACATTATACAAAACTCAGTATAACTCTGCAAAATTTTGTCACATAACTCTATTTAATTTTGTATTAACTTTAGAAAAGTTTATAAAAAGAGAAAACATATATATATATATGTAATGCCATTATTGACTCGATAAAATTTTATGAAAATCAATCAAATTTGTAAATCTCGACTACTTCAAAAAAACTTTACGATAATGTCGTTATTGACCCTAAAAGAATATACGAGAGACAATTAAGGGAATTAGACGGAGAGAAAGTTAAGGAAATATTGAATAAAAGATAATTAACCATTCAATTATGGTCACAAATAATAATTGTAAGGTTAACTATAAAAACCGTCATCTCATTCCCAAAGCCGTCATCTCATTCTCAATTCAATCCATTCAACTTTTGTAGATACCAAACTGAGAAATTTGAGAAACAGAAGTCTCCACCTCTACGCGAGAGAGAAAATCCTCTTGAGAAAAATCTAAGAGAGAATCTAGTTAGCCACAATATTTATTGTGAGTATAAATTTTGTATTCCTATTATTTTTTATAGTGAAAGATATCGTTAACAGTTTCGTCTCAATTTCTAATTGTAAATGTAGAAAGTCACTGAGATTCAAGCCCCAACAACTGAACTCAACTTGATTGATTTTGTGATTAGCTTGCAAGTTTCTATTAGTTTCAAGATCGATCTAGATTGATTTTTTACTTGCTTTGTAAGCTTCTATTATTTTTATGACGCTTACTAGAGCACCTGCCATGAGTCACTTTCTCTATTTCTTCTATCAATGTGATGGTGAAATATTTTTGATATTAATGAAATTTCTTCTACTATGAAGAAAATTCGGATAAATTATGAAGACATAGAATGATCAAATGAAGAAAATTATTACTTAATTGTATTTGCGTTGAAAAAATTGGTGGTTAATATTGAATCATTGATTATCAAATTGTGAAATAAAAAACAGAAATTTATTCTCGATATGAAAATAAAAATAAATAAGAACAAAATACTTGAAAAACCATGGCAAGAACCATTCCCTCAGTCGACCCAAAAAAAAAAAAAAAAAACCATTCCCTCAGATCTTGTTGATGGAAAAATGGTGGTTGAGTCTTGACTTTGACCCTTTTGCGGTGATTATAATTGTACCCAAAAAATGTGCATACTTCACTAGCGAGTTAACTTTGATTATACTTTTTGTTGGTGAAAATATTCTTGACATGTTTTAAATAGCTACACAACTAACTAGAAAGAGGTCTGAACAAAAACTAGAACCTGAGAGGAGATGTCAATATTGGCTGCAGCTTGTTCATTAGCCATTCCCAAAGGCAACCAAGAAAAATAATTATACCTTAATACAGTTGAATAAGTAAACTCGTGGATATCATTGACCACATTCAATTTTGTGGATTAGAATATTATTAAGAAAAAAAAATATTTTTTATTACAAAATTATTATTATTCGTATATTTTATCACAAAATTATTATTATGATAATATTGATTGAAGAAATTTAAATTTTAGTAAAGAATCCAAACGAATATATTTAATTTAATCCAGTTACTTAATTTTGTATAACACCAAACACACGAGAGTTTGTAATAGAGCAGCACATTCGTTTGCCTCTTTTTCTAGGAGGATGGCTGCCATAGATGGGTAGTAGGTTTGGAGCCTATGTGGCTGTTTGATGTTCTTGCAGCTGCTTGGTGTCCTTGCAACGGATGTGAACATCGCAATTTCGTTTTTAATGAAATTTCATCTTTGACAAAAAAATAAATAAAAAAAGATACACAATTAGATTTGTGCAATCTCATCGGTGAAATCTAATCCAGTCTACGCTTATAATCCAATCACTAAACATGGATGAAAATGACTTGTTGAAAGTTTCCACTCTCTGAGTACTTAGACAATTTCTACCACACATGACTCCAAAGAAAAAAAAGGGAGAATTTCTACTTTCTTATCTACCAAATTAGAATTAGAACAGAAAGAGGAACTGATGAAGGAACTATATATACCTAGGTACCCAAGCACCAACAAATATCTTTAATCATTTTATGAGCCGAGCTGCTCCTAGACCCTGTCACTATGGCTTGGCCTCCACACCGAGAGTCAGATGGCTTTCTACTACGGGTTAAAATTTACGGGTAATGAGGTGTATACTCTTTTTTTTCTTCTATCACTTTCTCTTTTTACGATGCGTAAGTGTATACATTTCAATTACCGATGATCAAATTTGTGATATACATCATATACATTAGTCATGTTTTATGAGTCGTGTTGGATTGGATCGTATATCTCATCAAATGAATGTGTTTTGAAGAGAGACGTGAATATTTTTTAATTGTGAAGGGATTAGAGAAAAATATTAAGTGTAGAAGAAAACTTACCCATTCTAATCCCACGATTATAACGAGATTGTATTGAAAAGTTTTCTTTTATCTAATATCTTCTAATCTTATGATTGTAACGGAATTGTATTAAATAAGTTTATTTCTAATATCTTCTAAACATTTTTGTTAATGGGGCCTCTAATCAATTTATAATGAAAACTATGAACTTCTACCTTCAAAACACCATCAATTTGATAAATTGTCAAGTCCAACCCAATTCGATTCACCACATAAATTCAATATAGATTAGATCAGATATAACGATTTCAGCACGAAAAAAAAATTTGAAATAGTTTTCTTAAGTGTAAAGCTGAAGCAGGTATAATGAAGGCACTTTAGATTTGCGCACAACAAACTTGGATTGGATCAAATCAGACACGGAACCTGGATCACTTACTTGACCTAACCAAACTCACCAACTTAAAATTTTGACTCGAAACATCGATGGACTTGTGTCTGATTGATTGTAGCAGTAGTTTTTTTTTCACTGTTCAACAATAATAAAATTACAAGAAGAATAAAATATCAAGCACGAGTACAAATACATAAGATCAAGCACAAACCCAGGATTTAAATATAAGGTGGGCTAATTTTATTAGTATTATATTTTATCAAAATTCAATAGTATAAATGAATTTTATTGATAAAAATAAAATATATACCGATTAACTTTATCCTAAAAATTAATACTTATATACAAAAAACTAAAAAAAAATTAACAATTTTATATAATACCATGTAATATAAGAGTACTAAACTTATAGTCTATTAATTTTTTACATATTACATGAGTTTATTATCAAGTCGTTGTCAATATTATTAAAAAATACTCTTTTATTTGAAGAATATATTATACAATCTTTAAAAATATTATTTTTATCTTATTTAAGTGCATAACAAATTAATTGGATGAATTATAAATATTAAAAATATACTATTTTTTCTTTTGGGTTAGTAATTTCGGGTGGGCTAAAGCCCACCTTAGCCCTTCATGTTGGCCCGTGCCTGCATAAGATAAAAGAAAGCCTAACTAATAAGCTACAATTAAAATTAAATCCCAAAGCACAAATAATAAAAATAGGCTTATTAGAAGAAAAAAATTCAAAACACCAAAACACTAGCAGTAGTAAACACGAGGCTGCTACCAGTAGCTCCGCCACTGTCGTCATCTGCTCTTCCGTCACCAAGAGAAAACCAATGAAAAAGAAAGTCGTGAAAAGGGATCTGTAAACAATGGTGTTTGGGAAAAAAGTCACAAATAGTCTGTATACTCAAACGATCCAAGAGATCAATAAAGACCTTAGAACTAACCCATCCAAAAATGGAAAAGGGTTATTAAACAGAGGTGGTAGCAAGGAAAACGAGTGGGCTTTGTGTTTTTGGATTTTGAGTGAGATGAAAGACTAGAAGGGTGAAAGATTCATTAAAGGAAATGATAGTATGAAAGTGTGTGATGAGAGAAATGTGAGAAATTCTATGTGGGAAAAGAGATGAGGCAAAGGGAAACCACCACAAGGGTGGAGCAACCATTCAAATGATGGAGAAGAGGAAAATTTCCAAGGGTGGAATCAGTGATGAAAGATACACAAAAAAAAGAGAAAATCTAGATAAAAAGAAGGAAGATAAGAAAAGAATAGGGAAGAAGGTGGAGGTTAACCCCAAACCCACCTCCAGATGGTGGAGATTTGGTTTTTGAGCAGCTGCTGTAGGAAGAAACTATATGTTTAGGGTTTGAGAGAGACGAAGAGAGTTCTAAATTTGTGTCATATTTCAGTCCAAGTTTATGTTTAAATTGTGAGAGAAAGAAACGAGCATGAAAATGCCATAGGCCCCATAGGGTATGTGCATTGAACAGTATCAAGTTTACACTCCAAGTTTTTATATCAAGTGTAATGTAATAACATTTAATTTGTTATTTGGTTGAAATCGGTACCAAAACGTTGTATACCTTTCGTTCTCCCTCGATTATATCACCTAATTATAAACATTAATATAGTATATTTCACGGTTTGGTAATTTCTCTTTTTAATATAAGTGACTTTTTTTTTCTTTTTTTTATATTCAAAATGGATGCTTCATTAATGAGATGAATATGAAGAGAATACATTGATTGGGTGCTCCACATGCGGTACATGTGGCCTCGTTAAAACTCTCATCATAAAACCCAGCTACTTGGGGATAAACACCACCCCCACCCCCAAAGAAACTGAAGGATAACAACTATCTAGCAATATCCCTAACTAACAAAGGTGCTAACCAAGGGGGAAATATAGGACCCCAACCTACTCTTTCCTGAGTTCGCCGTCCCTCTTGTGCCAAGTGATGGGCAACAAAATTTGCAGTCGAAGGCACACAAGTAAAGGATTCCAAAGGAATCTGAAGCACCTGCAATAAGGCTAGTACCTCCCTAGCTATCAAACCCACTGTTGTCCAGAGATGTTGAGCGGATTTGATGATGTTGACTGCCTCCACACAATCGATCTCCATAACCACATTCTGCAACCCCAACCACTGAACTTACAGCAAACAACGCAGAAGTGCATTGACCTCAGTTGCAACTACAGATCCACCCGGTGTTACTGGTCCGGAGAAGCCAACCACCAGAACGCTGACCGAATCTCTAAGTACCCACCCACTCCTCGCTCAAGGGTGTCCCTATAAACCGCAACATTACAATTAAGCTTCAATGTTCCCTCTGCCAGCCTGACCCACCTAGGCACACGCCTCAGCGGAGCCTCCAAAGGAACATGTGGGACATCACTGAAGTCCGAGAAGGATGCAATAGCTACCTCATAAACCTCATCTGCACCCTCAACCCGCAAATCATGGACCACTTTATTCTGCCAATTCCAAACACTCCCGCATACAAAGGAAAATTGACTTAATTGCGAAAAGGATAAGTGAGTGTAAGCAAAAACAAATATATCAATATAAGACCCCGTAGGGGGGAAAACCTGCTAGTGGAAGATCAGAAAGTCTCCACACTTTCTAGCTATGCTTACAGACCCAAATGGCATGAAAGACATCCTCCCTATATTTCCCACTCTACTAAAAGTGGCAACATCACCGTATGGCTTTAAAAAAAAAACTGAATGTGGGTATGCCGAGGCTTGAAAAAATTCTACGATTTATTAATTTTTTTTCTTTCTAAATCATGTGGTAGGGAGCTTTGAATTTGTCTTTTGTAAATAATGAAATCAATACGTACCATGTATAAGCATCCTCTTATATCATTATATCATAAAATTAATGAAAAAAACAAGGCTTGAAAATAGTTTTATGTCTAGATCAATCCTTTCAAGTTGAAATGGCGATACTGGACCAGAACACAAAGAGGGTTTTATGACTTAGTTAGCCATAGAACGCATTAGTTGGTATATTCTATATATCTAGATCATACTTGTAGAAATCAATTGTATTAAGATGGAGGTGAAGTAAAAACACTTAGAAAGTAAATTGCTTGAAGACTTAAAGTGAGTAATGAATTACAAGTGTTACAGGTAAAATATCTATAGACTAAGCCATGAGCTGATGGATTGGTCGAGACACCATCAACTGGATAAACGTTCATTGGAATCATACCAAAGGTTGGCAGAGTAATAAGAACAACGTGATGAAATCTGGAAGTGGGAATGTGAAACTCTCAAAGACTGATATAGGGCAGTCGGAAAGAGATGGGTGTTAGGTAGCCTTCAAAATAAGTTGTAGAAGTAAGTTAGGATAAACTCAATTAGTCGGAAAGTCTTCAGAATAGAACTTGGAATGCAAGTCATAATGAAGGGAAGCTTGGTGTACTTGGAGTAAGAACTGAGAAGGGTTTAGAGGAGAACTGAATCTTAATCCTAGATCGAAAGAAACAAGTTTTACCAAGAAGGTGAGTTTTTGAGTAACAAAAAAAACCCGTGAGGATTTGCAGTTATTGAAATTGATTTAGTTTGATCAATTTGTTTGTTTAATTAAGTTATTGGTTATCCTTTGAAAAGAAAACCTCTTCTCCTTTTATACGCAACATGAGAATGAGGTTGGTCGACACATGCACCCATGCGTGCTCATCCTAATTAAAAATTTAAAACCTACTTGAATAATAATCTTATTTTTTGATTTTCTCCCAATTTAATTTATTTTCAAAATTTATACGAATTCGGTCATTCTGTTTCGAATCTTGTTTTTTGAATTTTTTTTACCAACTTCTCAAATTACATGAAAAATTAGGAATATAAATTAGTTATATATTTCAAATAAGAAATCTTTATCGGGATTCGACGATTAGTTTAGAAGGATAATTTGATAATTTAATAATTCTTATTTTGAAATTTCAGGACTGGTGTAACGTCCAAATTTGGGAAAGCAAAAAGTTTACATTGTCTACATTGTGAAATTTACTTGTTTTTAGTGAAATTCAACGAATAAAGTATTCTTGATGTGAAATTATCAATAAAATTATGTTTTAATTTCTGTATATGTTTAAGGTATTATATTATTAGTCATCATTAGACAATATTGTATCATATATTTATGATATCAAATTCACTTTATAATTTGTATTCATCTTATATAACCATTGTTGTGTTCTTAAGTCTTTCCAAAAATTTCATTAAAAATTTCCAATTTTTGAACTAAATTTCCACTATTTTTGTTAAGTGTAAATAATATCAATATCAAAATATCCATCAATATTTCCGTAAATTTGACTGTCAATGTGGAACCCAAAATCATCCAAAAATTGTGCAGCTGCCACATGACCCATAATTCTCAAAATGTCCAAATTGCTCATGATGATGACATTAATGGCTCACAAACATCCACGTGTTAAATAATATATTTTCAGCTAAACATATTATTTAAATAGGTTAAAGCCTCAATAATATTAATTTCATTATTCTTAATAATGAGCAATTAATATTAATATTAAATTGCTTTAATTATCATCATAATGAGCAATTATTATAATTATTAAATAATATATTTTATTAATAATATATTATTTATTAATTATAAATTCAACCGATCAATCAGAACGCTCCGAGGCTCCCAAGGTTTTCCTATAAATAGCAGAGCTCATTTCATTTCAAGGTAATTCGATTCTTCACTTTGAAATATTTCATTTTCCTCTCTCAAAGCTAATTTAGGCATCAGAGTGTTTTTGGTCGAATAACCCCTTGGGTAATCGACGAGGTAACGATAGTTGTGTAACGACCCGTCCAGAATTTCGGGATTAGATTAGTGGCTAATCAAGGATTAGTTAGGTTAAGCCGTGATTAGTTGAGCGAAATCGGACGAACGATGCAAATTAACCGTTTTGCCCTTGGTCGTGAACAAAATGTTAACTTTTTAACCGGGAGGTCCAATGGCCGAAGGCCGAGGACCGTTACGTAGATCGAGTCGATATGAATTCATAGACAAGCGGCACGTCGAATTTGGACGTTCGACGGAGAAGTTACGGTTCACGGAAGTTTTGAGTCACTATTGCGCGTTTTACAAGACGAATGTCTTTTGGCATTAAGTGGGCCCCATATATTTTAAATTGGCCCAATGGATGAGTGACAAATGTCACCCATCCATTGCCCAATATGTTTACATACATGCATATCCCCATTTTCCTCATTTCGTGTGTTTTCCCAGATCTCACCCAAAATCATTCCCGAAAACCCTTTCAATCCATGCTTGTGTGGACTTGGGAGATTGGGTGAGAGACAGAGAAGTGCTGTGGAGATAATGAACGGCAAGGAGGCAGTAGGGCCGCCATCCACGGCGGAGGAAAGGTAAACTCGTGGCCCATTTTATGTTTTTTATTTCCATTTTTAGATTGGGACATTAGGAAAGTGGTTTGGGGGTTAGGGGAGTGTTTATTAGGTTCAGATAAGTGGATGGGATGGTCTTTGGACGGAGGGGAATGGCTGAGCCGCCGTAAGGATGGCCGGGGAAAAACAGAGCCGTGGATGGAGGATTGACAGTCGAGATTTAGGTCGTTTTTCTAGGTTTTTAATCCATAGAAAGCTAGGTATTGATGAAACATAGAGATTAGGATTAGATTGGATTGGATCAAATTGGATGAAAATTTCACGAGATTTGGGGCTGGACCGGTCACGCCGGTCCAAGAAAACTGGCTGCACAGTGTTGAACCGGACCGGGTCGGTTGGAGCTTAGTGACGAGCACTGTAGCGACGCGTCGCTCCCACGCGCATGGGCTTTGGCCGGCGCGTGTGGGCGTGTGGCCCATTTTATGGGGAGGGTTCCAACATGTAATTTCATCTATTCGATGTAACGAACTTTTTGGGACTGGTTTCGTGTCAATCAGACATCGTTTTGATAGGTTTCGAGGTGTCCGAAGGTTTATGATCGACTTTAAAAATACTTAAAAATTCCCGAAAAATTACGGGGCTCTAGTGAGAGGTTAATACGGTAGTTAGTAATCATCTAAAGTGATTTGGACAGGTTTGGGAGTCCCGATGACGGCGATTGGCCCGGGAGAGCTATATGGCACGCGTATCGAGGCGACAGCTCAGACGGTCTATGAGTGGACCTTGTTTTCTAAATTGATGCATGCATAAATATTTATTATATGTTTTAATACTTTTTTTTGTGATGCCATGAGTGCATTTGTGTGTGGTTATGTATTGGCACGTATTTCGAGGTTTAGGCCTTATACGGTGTCTATACGGGTTTGTATTTCTACGATGATTTAAATGAAATGGTTTTGGATTTTAAAAGGATAAACTCGGGCATGAGACCCATTTGGTTTTGTCTCGGGCATGTAGCCCTATTGGTGACCTACGGGTCTGAGTTGTGGTCGCGGCGAGTGCTTTGTTCACGGCAACGGACGATACGACGCTCGCCTCCAGATTGGGATGTGTTCCTTTGGGAGAGGTCATGATGCACAAATCGTTGTCAAGCAGCCACTGGAGGCTCGACTTTGGAGTGCTAACGGTTCAGGATATCGATCGGTGATGAGTGCACCATGATCTAGAGGTGGTCGCGTCAGTTGATATGTTCATGGCGGCATACCGGGATAGAAAGCGATCTTGGACGGATGGTTGCACACATCACTACGATCGGAGTCGTGATTGACCCTGAGATATTGGGCACAATGCCCAGTTGAGTCATGTGTTCGGGCACGAGACCCAGTTACTTTACGTTTGTGATTTCGTGTAACGACCCGGATTTTATTTTTATTTTAATTAAATGGAAATTATATGTAAAATGACCATTTTGCCCCTAGTCAAGGCAAAATATTGACTTTTGACCCGAAGCACCGTTTGACTTTGAATTTTTGACCAATACGTAGATCGGGTCGCCCTGATTACGTGGACAGGCGGCATGCCAAATTTGGAGACCCGGAGCGAAAGTTATGGGTCAAGGACGTTACGGGGCACTATTACATTTTTCGAGACACGAGAGAATTAAATGGTCTTAATAAGTCAAAACTGGACCTTTGAATCAATCAGATGAGTGACATTTTTCACTCATCTAACTGGCCCAAAAGCCCAAATAATTGGGAGCATGAACCTTTCTTTTCTTTTTGCCGTGAACACCATTTGCACAACACACAAACACTCTTCCTTCTTCCTTTTCAATTTCTCTCAGCCCAGATCGATTTCTCTCACCCTCACTGGACATCATCATCATTATCATCTTCACTGCCATTGTCTCTGGCCACCGCAGCCACCACGACAACCCAAACCCGCGAGGCTCAAACTCACCCCAAACTGTCGACAGTGCAAATCCCGCCTTTCCCTTCCGTCTGGAGCTCGACCGTGGACACAGAAGAAGACAGAAGGCCTGACTGGAGCTCACGACCGGCCGATTCGACGCGTGATGCGACCTTAAGCGATGGAGAGGAACCAGGAAAACTGGGCAGAAGTTATTCACGCCAAAGGTAACGATCTCGATCTTTTTCTTAGTTTTGGTGGTTACAGACGTCTAGGTAGGGTTTAGACGAGTCTCTAGGGCCAAATTTCGAAGAAAATGGCGACCGGAGGAGGAAATTCTGGGCGGGTCTTGGCCGTGGGTCACGGTGGCTCTGCAGCTGGGTCTTCGATAGGATCCCACCGAGCAGCGTCGCAGGCCTTCGGTGCAAGACAGCCAAAGCTGACACTGAGGATTCGGTAGGACATAACCGAAGATGACGTCATCATTCTGACACTGTTCTGACAGCGTGATGACGTCATCTTGTCAGACTTGTCAGGACAGGGACCAATCACAGGCTGACACGTGGCATCTGACACTTGTCAGAGGATGACGTCATGCTGACGTCAACAGTGACGTCATGCTGATGTCATCAGTTACTGTAGCATCGTTGACCGCGCGTGGGGGCGCATGTGAACAGTACTTTTTGTGGGGCCGGTACCATTTTCAAGGTTTCGATGATACGGATCCAATGGTGGTGGTTTCGTGTCGATCGGAGATCGTTAGGTTGGTCAAATTGAGGAAATTAGCCTCGGGAAGCGTGTTCGGAGCGCGTTCCCGAGCCGGTTTCACCCTAAGTTTTTATGCTAGACCTAGTAGGGTCAATTAGTGACCCTTAAGTATGTTTGGACAGGTTCGGACTTTGTGTTTAGCTTCAGGACAGGTGTAAATGGTTCGTTAGCGCAGCAAGGACATGTTGTGAGTGGACCGTTGATTTTATAAATGAATACATGCATGACTATGTTACTTGTTTTCTAAATTGTTTTTATGATAAATGTTTTATGATGTTGGGATTTAAGAACTAGATTTCGGATTTCGAGAAATGAACGGATTTTACTGGAAAAAGGGGACTTATCGGGCTTGAGACCCATTTGACGAGCATGGACTCGGATTTGGACTAAAGGTATTTCGAAATGATTTATGGACCATGGATTATATTGATGATTTGAGATGATTTGAGACCTTCAACTTAAAGACTTACTATAAAGAATTCTGGGGAAAGTTTTGACATAATTTTGAAAGGTTTCATTAAGTACATGTTACACCCTTCCATATTTGCGGATTGGTCTCCTCCAGACGTCGACCTGGAGGGTCACGATCCACTGACCAGAATGGGCTTCCCCATTGGGAACCCGTTCCAGGAGTAGGAGATTGTGTTGTGGTCCCGGACCAGTTTTCCAGAGAGATACTCGAACTAGAATCAGAGAGAGAGCTCGGACTAGGTTCAGAGACAGAGCCTTCCAGACGGAGAATTCCTGGGAGAAGACTCGGAGTGAGACCCCGGGTGGTATGCATACCCTATTAGAGATAAATCGTGACCATTATCGAGGATTTGATCCCTAGGGGATGTGTGCCCCGAGTTGGCATCTTCTCGGAAGAGCCGAGGAAGGGGTTGTGGATACATGATTACTTGTAGAGTTATATGATGTTGCCCATATATGTTTTTTTTACTATAGATATACGTATATGTATAGATATGTTCCATGTTTTTATATGTGATCATATTTCCTGTTTTATACTGCATGCATGTATGTTTCCATAAACGAAGGGTCAAACTATATATATATGTTCAAATGGATTTATAACTGCTTATTTTTGGTCCACTCACACTTTGAATGTTTTCTTGACCCTTCAGGAGAGGAAACCAAGGAGGGCATCGACTCCGGGGCCGAGGCATAAATACCACTGTTGCGTTTACACCACCCTGAGGGGTAGGTTTATCTTTATGTTGTATTAGTACGATCATAATGCTCCTTTCCCTTTGTCTGACATGTTGTATTTTGGAAACACACCGGTGTGTATCTAGAACCCCAGTAGGGGTATTTGTGTAATAAAACCCTTGGAAGGGTATTTGTGGTATTTTAGTTTACGTGTCAGATGGGAGCAGGCTTCCCTAGTGGTCCCTAGGGGGAAAACGGGGCGGGTCCTGTCATTTTGGGTCGGTGACCCTAAAAGGATTTCCGGATTCATGACGGTTTATGGGGACCGGGCATGAATCCCTTAAATTGTTTTAAGGATTTTTTCTATATATATATATATATATATATTCATATACCTTCCTTTATTTGGAATGTCTCCTCCGGAGAGGGCCGTTGGCCTGGGTGGACCCTGGAGTAGTCACGGATCACTGACTGAGTGGAGTCGCCCCCGTTGGGTTCCTTACTCTCAGAAAGGCTTGGATTATAACCTCAGGGAGGGTCATTGATCTACAAACATTGACCTAGGTGGACCCTGGGAGACTTGGGCTTTGAGACCCCGGGTAGCAAGTGCGTAGCTTTAGAAATCGTGACATGATTGGTTATGTGATATATATATATATGTATATATGTTATATGTTGTGTGATGTGTACAAGATTTGGACTGTGTGATAGGTCATCAAATAAGCATTATTTTATATTATTTTATACCCTTTATACTTAGCTTTTAATATTAAAATAATAAATAATTAGATAAATTAATTTATTTTGTGTTATTTTTGTTTAAATAAATAAAGTTTGTAATTTGGAGTATTTTGGCGAAAGAATCGTCTCGATCGGAATTTTAACGAAAATATTATGGACGACTTTCGGTGAAATGTTACTAAATTAGTTAAATTAATTGATTATTATTTGTTTTGGCAGCCCAAACCCAAGTTACAAACCCAGCCCAGCAGCCCTACATGCGCGGCCCAGGCTGAAGCCCAGTACGCTCAGGACAAGCCCAAGCCGTCAGCCCGTGCAACCCAAATCTCCGGCCCAATCGCACCAGCCCAGCCCGCGTCACTGCTCCTCAGCCCAGATTTACCATCGGCGCGCGCCTACTGAAGACCGTCTCTGAATTTCGGCGTACGCTTACCGATCCGGTGGTCCTCCTTCAGCGCGCGCCTGCCGTTCTCCTGTCCCTCCATTCAGCAGCCTCCAGCCGAAATTCCATTCCCTTTTTCAGCAGCCCTCTGTTGAATTATTTTCCAGCAGCTTCCACCTAATTTCCATCCAACTTCCACCCAAATTCCTTCCACTTTCCAACCCAATTTTGCAACTTTACAACTCAAACCACTTCTAAACATCATCACAAATCTTTACTACTCATCATTCCATTATTCCACATTTTTTATTGTATTTTTATATTATTTTTGATAGCTTTTTCCACCTATAAATAAGGGTTCAATTCTTGTATTTTGGAGAGTCCCCAATTAGTTTCATTCTTCCATTTCTTTCTTAGTTCTTAGTTCTTAGTTCTTAGTTAGTTCTTTTGTTTCTCTCTTTTGAGAGACATTTTTGGGGACCATTTTTACTTCTTGAAGATTTTCTTATTAATTAGTTTTCTTTTAATTCTTATTCGTAATTTATGTTATTTTTATGTTATTTTCATTTCTTCTTTACTATTGTTCTTGGTATTTTCTTTCTAACATTTGTAAGTAAGAATGCAATCTCCATGTGTTTTACTTTTTGAATTTCTTTTACTTCATATGTTTTAGTGCTTAAACTTCAATTTGATGTTAAGTGTTTTATCCGCTGTCGGTGCACTTAGAGTAGAATTGAAGAGATTAAATGTTGATCGCTGTCGGCGTATTTAATTATAAACTTAAGGTAAATCATGTTGTAAATGTTTGAAGCATATTGATGTTTGACGCACATTAATGGTTAATGCATTTATAATATTGAAAGATATATGTAAGTATTTGAGATGATGAAGGTAGGATTTCGTGATTGGTTTATTATGAGCAAAATGTTAGAAAGAAGTCTATTTTTAGGAGTAGTTTAAATAATGTGATTGTTAATTCGAAATTACTTACGTAAAAGTGTGGGTTTTGTCTATGAAACTACTCTATGGTTTGTAAGTTCCAATTAGCATGAGCATTTGCATTTTAATTCTTAATTAGTGTTTTCTTTAATTTAGTTATAAATCTTTTCAAAACCCCCCCTCTTTATTCTTTTATTCTTTTATTCTTTTATTCTTTTAATTCTTTAATTCTTTTATTCCTTTAATTCTTTATTCTTTGATTCTCTTATTTCTTTATTCTCTTATTCATCTGTTCTTTAATTTATTAATTCTTTGATTATTTAATTCTTTAATTCATTATTCTTTTATTCATCTCCCACTAACACATTATTAATGTTCCCTAATTTCCCCGGTTAAGAACGATCCCTATTTACCAATACTACATCTACACAAAAAGGGTTTAAATTGCACAATACTCAAATTACGTGTTTAATTTAATGCGTAGTTTGGGCATAGTCAATTTTTGGCACAATAAAAAAAAACATAAAATAATAATAATAATAATAAATTTAAAAAAAATCGAAATAAAAAAAAAATATTAAAAAAAAAATTCTTATTTTAGCTTTATGTTAGTATTAATTCATACTTGTAAATAAATGTAGTATATATGTTACTTGTTACCTTTTATACATGTTCATAACTTTTATGTTTTTATAATATACATACATACTTATTCATAATAGTCTTTCATTTATGTTTGTTTCTAATTCTCTTACTTGTTATTTTATTCTTGTTCATACTTGTACATAATGTTTATTCTTTTTAATTGTTCATAAATGCTTATAGTAAATATTCACTTTTCCTTATTTTTATTTTTATTTTTTTTTTGGTATTTTTTTTTAAAAAAAGAGCATAAAATTCGTAAAAAAAAAAAAATTCTTCATTTATTTAATTTTTAAATTCCGAAAAAAAAATATATAAAAAAATTAAAAAAAAATTAATTATAAAAAAAAAAATTGTTCATACGTAAATAAATTATTTTCTTTTTCTTCATTTATTTAATTCTTAACTTGCATTTCATCTTTCATTCTAACTTACATTTCATCTTTCATTTAACTTGCATTTTCATTTAACTTGCATTTTCACTTAACTTGCATCTTTCATTCTAACTTGCATTTCATATTTCATTTAACTTGCATTTTTAACTTCACTTGCATATTTAGTTTAACTTGCATTGCACTCTTCCTCTAACGTACATCTCTGACTAACTAACTTGCATCTCTGTCTAGGCTGGATGGACGTTAAACTTCAAGCGCTTGTTGGGAGGCAACCCAATGTGTTCCCGAGATGTGAAGGAGTCATCAATACAGATTTGCTTCCTTCTACCCTTCACTCTCTTTTATTTTGTTTATTTAATATTTTCCTATTATTTTCGTAAATCATCTTCCTTACTTTGATTCTATGTTTAATTACTTCGTATTTTCCTACATTGAGGACAATGTAGAATTTAAGTGTGGGGGAATGGTTTACAATTTTGAGTTCAAAAAAAAAATGAAAAAAAATAATAATTAAAAAAAAATTAAAATTAAAAAATATATATATATAAAAAAAAAGATGAAAAAAAAAATGAAGGAAAAAAAAAAATTGTTTTCTTGAATCTTTTAACTTAGTGTTTTTATGAGTTTTAAGTTGCCATTTAACTTGTCAATGATATAAATGAACGAAAATGAATATGTTATGGCTATAAAGGTGATCACTACAACTTGAATTTGTTTGTTAATATTTTGTGATTAAGTGTTATAACTTGAAGATAATGCATGTAAATTGGTATATAAACGAGCATAATAAGATAAGTATGAATCATTTGAACCTTATGTGAGCTTTAGAACTTTATATACATCTTTGATGAGTGATTCATAAGTTCTTTGTTTAAATTGATATACATATGCCTCATAACTGCTTGCCATAGCTTTTAATGAACTCTAGAGTACTAGAACTTATTCTATGTGATTTTCAAAGCTTTTAAGTCAATAAACTCTCTGATTTTGGAAATGATTAAGGCATTAGGGTTAACACCACAAATTCAAACATCCATGTTCCCTATTTTGTGCGCACAAGTTGCGACCCCCTTAGTTTTAACCCTTTCGAGCCCACATTAAGCCTTTCTTTCATCACCATGATTATCTAAACACTTGAGCTTAGTATAGACATCCTTTACCCTTGTTCCAAGAACTCTGTTGAAGATATAAAGATTGTGTAAGGAGAAAATGATGATGTTGAAAAGACTTTTATGTGAATTATTTGGATTTACCGACTCAAGTTTTGTTGTATTGTTGACACATGTTATTACCTTGATATTAAAAAAAAATCAAAAAAAAAAGAAAAAGAAAAAAAAAAGAAAAGTTGAGTCTCGATCAAGGTAATAAGGTTTGGTTATGTAATGTTTGAGTTAAGTCCCTCACATTTGTAAATCCGACATAAAGAATGATTGTGAGGCCCAACATGATGAAATTAGGCCTATGTTCGAAGGGATGGATTATTGACATCATTGCACTAAGGTTGGGAAGTTATGATACATTTTGGGAGTCTATTGAGTCTTGGAACGAATTGAGCACCACTTGTCCTATATTTTCCTTGCCTCTAAACTTAGCCCCATTACAACCTTCGTAAAGACCTTATGATTCTTAAGATGGTAAATTTTGATTAGTGGAGTCAATCACTTGAGTAAGCTTATGGTTTTGGTTCATTTGTGCAAGTATGTTTTGTTTTTATCTTGAGGTGTTTGTTTGAAATTTTGCAAAAGTACTTCATTTCGATTATGTGAGTATTTCTCACATACTTTGAGTGCAAACACAAACCCTTACAAAATTGAGTGAATTTATGAGTGCATATCCTTGTGAGTTGATTCATACTTGTTTTATTCATGTTGAGATCCATTTCACCATATTTACTCATTATCTTACTTGTTAAAACATTTTGTTACAATGTATTAACTCTTGAATTCCATATGCTTAAATGTTTTAAGTGAAAATCTTTTATGCCATGATTGTAATAATGAAATATTGAGACAAATGGTTAAAGGTTACTTGTTTTGATTTTGTAGTTTAATTTTAGTATTTGCTAGGGACTAGCAAAGTTTAAGTGTGGGGGTATTTGATAGGTCATCAAATAAGCATTATTTTATATTATTTTATACCCTTTATACTTAGCTTTTAATATTAAAATAATAAATAATTAGATAAATTAATTTATTTTGTGTTATTTTTGTTTAAATAAATAAAGTTTGTAATTTGGAGTATTTTGGCGAAAGAATCGTCTCGATCGAAATTTTAACGAAAATATTATGGACGACTTTCGGTGAAATGTTACTAAATTAGTTAAATTAATTGATTATTATTTGTTTTGGCAGCCCAAACCCAAGTTACAAACCCAGCCCAGCAGCCCTACATGCGCGGCCCAGGCTGAAGCCCAGTACGCTCAGGACAAGCCCAAGCCGTCAGCCCGTGCAGCCCAAATCTCCGGCCCAATCGCACCAGCCCAGCCCGCGTCACTGCTCCTCAGCCCAGATTTACCATCGGCGCGCGCCTACTGAAGACCGTCTCTGAATTTCGGCGTACGCTTACCGATCCGGTGCTCCTCCTTCAGCGCGCGCCTGCCGTTCTCCTGTCCCTCCATTCAGCAGCCTCCAGCCGAAATTCCATTCCCTTTTTCAGCAGCCCTCTGTTGAATTATTTTCCAGCAGCTTCCACCTAATTTCCATCCAACTTCCACCCAAATTCCTTCCACTTTCCAACCCAATTTTGCAACTTTACAACTCAAACCACTTCTAAACATCATCACAAATCTTTACTACTCATCATTCCATTATTCAACATTTTTTATTGTATTTTTATATTATTTTTGATAGCTTTTTCCACCTATAAATAAGGGTTCAATTCTTGTATTTTGGAGAGTCCCCAATTAGTTTCATTCTTCCATTTCTTTCTTAGTTCTTAGTTCTTAGTTCTTAGTTAGTTCTTTTGTTTCTCTCTTTTGAGAGACATTTTTGGGGACCATTTTTACTTCTTGAAGATTTTCTTATTAATTAGTTTTCTTTTAATTCTTATTCGTAATTTATGTTATTTTTATGTTATTTTCATTTCTTCTTTACTATTGTTCTTGGTATTTTCTTTCTAACATTTGTAAGTAAGAATGCAATCTCCATGTGTTTTACTTTTTGAATTTCTTTTACTTCATATGTTTTAGTGCTTAAACTTCAATTTGATGTTAAGTGTTTTATCCGCTGTCGGTGCACTTAGAGTAGAATTGAAGAGATTAAATGTTGATCGCTGTCGGCGCATTTAATTATAAACTTAAGGTAAATCATGTTGTAAATGTTTGAAGCATATTGATGTTTGACGCACATTAATGGTTGATGCATTTATAATATTGAAAGATATATGTAAGTATTTGAGATGATGAAGGTAGGATTTCGTGATTGGTTTATTATGAGCAAAATGTTAGAAAGAAGTCTATTTTTAGGAGTAGTTTAAATAATGTGATTGTTAATTCGAAATTACTTACGTAAAAGTGTGGGTTTTGTCTATGAAACTACTCTATGGTTTGTAAGTTCCAATTAGCATGAGCATTTGCATTTTAATTCTTAATTAGTGTTTTCTTTAATTTAGTTATAAATCTTTTCAAAACCCCCCCTCTTTATTCTTTTATTCTTTTATTCTTTTAATTCTTTAATTCTTTTATTCCTTTAATTCTTTATTCTTTGATTCTCTTATTTCTTTATTCTCTTATTCATCTGTTCTTTAATTTATTAATTCTTTGATTATTTAATTCTTTAATTCATTATTCTTTTATTCATCTCCCACTAACACATTATTAATGTTCCCTAATTTCCCCGGTTAAGAACGATCCCTATTTACCAATACTACATCTACACAAAAAGGGTTTAAATTGCACAATACTCAAATTACGTGTTTAATTTAATGCGTAGTTTGGGCATAGTCACTGTGGCCCGTGTACTTGGTTTCTTTATGGTTTTGAGCTTAGTTCCCACATATGGTTCTTTTGGATAAATGATTTTGAATGCATGCAGGCTTTTTAATGAAGGATACAAATGTCTTTATGAAAATGTTTTTATAAATTATTGTTTCGTCCACTGACAGCTTTTAAATGTTTTGACTGCCCTTCAGGTTGACAGCGGATGCGGGCTGTAGTAGAGACCGAGACATCATATACCTCCTCCGGATCCTGGTGTACTCTGAAGCTCGAGAGGGCTAAAGTCGAAATTTCCCTTGTCTGACACTTTGTGTCAGACGGGATCAGGAACATCCCGCATTAATCCCGGGGGGATTGGGACGGGTCTTGACAAGCTGATTGTTTGCAGTTTTCAGGAATTGTGAAGACTTTTCGCGGCGAGTACGACTTATGTTTCAATAGTTGGTGCTTTCATTGAGAGCTGATTGATGAATATTTATGAGGAGCTCTCACGATCATTCATCGTTCTTCAAAATTTGTTCATCGTTCTTCAAAATTTGTTCATCGTTCATCACACTTCATCCGTCGTTCATCGACATTGTTCGAAATTCTTGAATGTTGTTCATCGTTCATCAAAACTTTTCCACTCAAGATTCTCTGATTCAACATGGCTAGGATTCGTCGATCTGTTGGATCAACCGAAGATGGTGTTTCAGCCTCAACAGCTCAGACGGGGAATAAAGCTTGCATGGAGACGCCGAAGGTGCGCCCAATTCGCTCTCGAAGTGTGTCCATCGAAGTTCCCATGGAGACGCAAAGAAAAATTCCAACTTTCAGTTTCGAAACCTTTCCCTCTCCAGAAACTCAAGTGCATGTGCTAGGAGAAGAAACTTCAGTCTTACAATAAACATGTGGACGGTTGATGGGAAGAGCATCAAGGCAGAGTCAACCCTATGCAAATATGGATCTACAGGATTTCCTAGTTGGACGCCATAACATCTTAGGGAGGAATCATCAGCCACCTCTTCAGGAAAACTTGGCTCAGCAAGTCAAAATGTTGAGTAGACAAGTTCAAAAGCAATTGGAGCTTTTGCAGCAGCTCTTAGCAGAACGGACAACCCAAGGACCTAAGAGACACTTCACCTCACGTGGAACGCAAGTGAACGTTCTAAGGCGCCCGAAAAAAAAAACAGCCCGATGTCGAACGATGTCTCGTGACACCTCCTATAACGACCCGAATCTCGAGGAAGCGTGCAATTGCAAAATTTAAGGAGAAAATGACGATTTTTCCCTTTGAAAAGTCAAAATGTTGACTTTTATATTGGGGCGCCGTATGGGGGTTCCGAAAGGACCATTACGATGGTCTCGAGATCCTGAGTCCGTAGACAGGCGATTTGCCAAAACTAGGAAAAGGTCGGACGAAATTGACCATTTTACCCCTAAGTCAAAGAGTTGAATTTTCTTGGTCAAAGAGGACCTTTATAAAGGTATCAAACTCCCGAGTACATTGATAGGTGGTAGGCCAAAAATGAAGATCGGACGGTTATATTTCGGTTCTAAATCTCGTATGGGCAATATGGTAATTTTGCAAGGAAGGGGTATTTTAGACTTTTCTTTGTGAGATTTTTATTGGTGGAAAATAGGAGCAGGAAAAATGTCTTTATCTCTTCAATTCTGGTGCCACCGACTGTAAGTTTGTGTGTGTTTAATTGTTGAGTGTGCTTATGGGAATGCATTACCGAGGAGGAAAAATGAAAAAAGAAAGGAAGGACGAAGAAGAGACAAGAAAGGAGAAGAGAGTGAGATCAGAGAGGGAGTGATAGAGGGTCAGGAAAAAAGAAGAAAGGTTGGATGTGGGTTGAGGGTTGGTGAAACCACAGTGAAACCATGAAGCGTTTCTGGTTGTGGATTTGGATTGAGATTGTGGATTTGTGTGTACTGCTCGCATAAATTGTGTTTAAGCTATGTTTGGGGCTTAGGCCTGAGTTTCTAATTGTGGATTTGGATTGTGATATATGATGTGATATGTTGTGATGAAATATGGTATTGAGATGTGATGTGAACACATGTTTCTCGATATGTGTGTTGTGTACTGATTGTGTGGGCGACTCAGACGTCGAGCCGGGGCTCTGAATCCTAAGTCAGATGTCACTTGGACGTTGAGCTAAGGGCTTCGAATGCCAAGTAAGTATATGGTGGCCTACCTGTAGTACACTTGTGATATGATGATTGAGATTGTGCTTGTGCTTCGAGAATTAAGTATGTGTGTGTGTTATTGATGTGACTTCGTGTTGATATGACCTTGATATTTTGATGAGTAGTCTCGGACGTCAAGCAGAGCTTTGTATCCTGAGACTATTTTGTTTTGTTGTAATCGAAACGAAATGGTTTTTGTATGCATGCATAGTTTTGGAAAACGGAGGGTAAAAGATGAATGTTTTCAAAGTATGTTTTCTAAACGTTTCTTTTTGTCCACTCACACGTTTTCTTGTTTTGTGACCCTTCAGGGATGCTGCAAGGAAATAGAGGCTCGAGAGACGGAGGCATGAACTAGCAGAAATTGCATTATCCTCGGTCTAACAAGGTTTCATGTGTAAATTAGATTCTTGTTAGACGGGAGTAGGACCCGAAGGTACTTTTCCAATGTGTTTCAAGTTGGGTCCTGTCATCTTACTAAGAGACTCCGGAGAAAAAAGTCACACTCGCAAAACAAAGAACCCACAACGCCCAAGGCCATCAATACATGAACGACTTGGAGGTCGAGTTGGGGCATCATTTCCAGTTGAGCGCTCACATGAGAGCAAAAGGTAGCACACAACATCCAAAAACACTCAAGGATGCGCTGACCATCAAGATGAGTAATGGGACGAGTCATACCCACCCACACATTCACATAAATAAAAAACTAAGATTCGAAGTGGGCAACGACAGTTGGCATGACATGGCTCACAACCTCACCAAGGCACGCTACAAGCTAGTGATGTCCAAAAAAATGTTGGATCAGCACCTTCGTATCCAACATGATGGAAATCTGGAAGATGAACTACGTTGCCAAATCCAATCATCCTCACCTTTTGTGAGAGACATCGAGGAGGAGTCATTCCCTCAAAGGTTCACAACTTCAAGCTTTAATCAGTTCAAAGGAACTTCTAACCCAATGAAGCATGTTGACTATTATCAAGGAGTCATGGTTCCTTATAGACACAATGATGCACTCATGTGCAAACTATTCCAAGCTTCCCTGCAAGGCCAAGCAATGACATGGTTCAACCATCTTCCTCGGAGGTCCATCGCTTCTTTTGAAGAGCTAGCTCTAGCATTTGTGAAAGAATACTCACAACTTTGCAGTATCAAAGTGAAGGAAGATCATCTCTTTTCTATTAGAAAGAGACCAAAAGAAACCTTGCGACAATACATCTAGAGGTACCATGAGGAAAAATCTCGGATAGTTGGATGTAGTGATCTAGTCGTTGCAATGGCATTAAAGCAAGGGCTTCCCTAGGATAACCAGCTTTACGGAGACATAGTAATGAATAATGCTCGTAGCCTCACCAAGATTCTCTCCTTAACAGAGCGACATGCATGTTGGGAGGATGAAAAGAATGATACACATGTGCGAGATCATGCCGAAACGAGCGAGAAAGCCTCTAAACTGTCATCACCACGTCAAGAAGATGTCGGAAGCAAATTTTCATATGGGGGTTCAACAAACATAAGGCGAGCCAAACTCCCAATACCTCAACCATCAGGAAGCCTAATCTGTAATTCTCAATACCAGTCCACCAGATTCATATTGAGATCAAGGAGAAGGCTTGGTTCAAAAAATCGGACCCATCAAAGGCGATCAAGAGAAAGCTGATAAAACCAAATAGTGTGCCTATCATGAATTCTACGGGCACAATAGCTGCACATTCATATCTTTCGAAAGATATCTCCAAAATCTCGTGAAGGAAGGTCATTGCACGGACTACACATCAAAAAGAAAACTACAAATCAACAAAGAACCCAAGGAGCCCGCATCAAAGGTGATCCGCATCAATTAGCTGCATGTCAGTGGAGTTGATCTTGTGATCACTTGCCACAAGCCACATGTCAAAATTCAAGAGACATAGAAATCTATGAAACTTTCAATTTTTCTTTTTATGTTGTCTTGTAAATTCAAGTACCACGCATTTTAATTATCAATAAGATTGATAAATTGTTCTGAATTCATACAAACATATTTGTACATCAAATACAATTTTCAAAACTTCTTCCAAGAAGTAGTCAAAATAAATCTGAGCCTTTCTCTGGGAAGCATCATGAACCTTCTTCTAGGTAACATCCTACTAGGCACCACTTTGAACCTTTCCCTTGAACTGAGCAACTAAGCATTCCTTCAGGAATCAAAGCCTTCGCCTCGCGAAGCATCCAAGCCTTCACCATACGAAGCATCCAAGCCTTCACCATGCGAAGCATCTAAGGATTCACCATGTGAAGCATCTAAGTCTTCACCATGTGAAGCATCCGAGTCTTCGGCATGCAAAACATCCGAGCCTTCGCCATGCGAAACATCCGAGCCTTCGCCATGCGAAGCACCCGAGCCTTCGCCATGAGAAGCACCCGAGCCTTCGCCATGCAAAGCACCCGAGCCTTCGCCATGCGAAGAATCCAAGCCTTCGTCAAACGAAGCACCCCAAGTCTTTGCCATGAGAAGCATCTAGGTCTTCGCCATGCGAATCATCCAATCCTTTGTCATGCGAAGTAAAAAAGCATTCGCCTTGCGAAGTCACAAAGCCTTCCACCAAGAAGCACTCAAAGTTTTCCACTAGGGAGCACTTAAAACCTTCCATCAGGAAGAACTCAAAGCCTTCTGCCATGGAGCACTCGAAGCCTTCCACTAAGAAGCAGTCAAAGCATTCCACTAGGAAGCACTCAAAGCCTTCCACCAGGAAGCACTCAAAGACTTCCATCATAAAGCACCTCAAGTCTTCCTCTTAGAAGCACACCAAGTCTTCCTCCTAGAAGAACCACAAGTCTTCCTCCTAGGAACACACCAATTCTTCCTCCCGGAAGTACTTCAATCCCTCTTTTAAGAAGAAAAATCCCTTCCTTGAAGGAAAATACAAAAACAACACTAACCAAGTTAGCTAAAACCCAATGTTGGACGCCCATGGTTACAGCGGAGGCATCTGATGATGAACAAGTTTGGGTTAAATCAAAATGCTTAGTAGAATTTGACAAAGAGACTCGACGTTGGGATCTCAAAATTCTTCATAAATAATGTTTTCATTTATTCATTTCAAGGATGGTTGGCAAATCACATATCGATTGCTCAAACCAGTTATTCAATACAAGAATGCAAATACAATAATCAGTATAAACAAATATAACAACTACGGATGCAAGTCTTCAAAGCCCATTGTTTTTAAAATTCTGCCCACTCTTCTGCTAAAAGCAGGGATACATCTCTAAACAGTGACTTGTCAGTTTCAAGAACATCGATTTTCTTAGCCTCTAGCTCAGGCTTAGGTTCAGGCTTCGGCTCCATCTCTAATTCAAGCTCCAGTTCTTTGGTGGTGATCCCACTTCGACTCTCCATACCCAAATTTTACGCTTCATTTTCCTTGAAACACAAAGTTGTTGGGGCATATGATGGCAGCAAACAGTCAATCAAAAGTTGGACTTGAGCCTCCAAAAGTTTGACCTTTTCTTCTGAATCATGCGAGCGCCCATGGAACAGAACACACTCGGTGAGAGCAGTGTCACGCTCACTCGCTACCAACAATTTTTTTGTGTGACTCGCCTCCAGCTCACTCACTTTGTTCTCCAATGAACGAATTCACCCCACCAACACACTGTTGTTTCATTTGGTATCTCGGCCTTCTCGAAGGGGTATGCACTCGTTTTTCATCCATTTTTTTTCCTTTTCCAAACTAGCATTCCCCCGAAGCATGTTAACCAGCTTACGGCCCCCTGATAGGTCGTTAATTAAGCATTATTTTATATTATTTTATACTCTTTATACTTGAATTTTAATATTAAAATAATAAATAATTAGATAAAATAATTTATTTTGTGATATTTTTGTATGAAGAAATAAAGTTTGAAATTTGGAGCAATTTGGCGAAAGAATCGTCTCGATCGGAATTATAACGAATAAATTATGAACGCGTTTAGATGAAATTATATAATTTAATTTGTAATTGATTTGCAGGCCAAAACATACTTATTTTGCAAGCCCATGTCTATTCTATGCAGCCCAACTCACCAGAAATAGCCCAATCCATAAACCCAAGCTTTTTCTCCAGCCCACTGGGCATGCCCAAGAAACCGGCCCAAAGTCTCTCGCCAGCCCTGCTAATGAGGTCAGGACGCGCTGGCCGAATCTCTTCAGCACATTCGGCACGCGTGCGTCGAACCAGCCAACTGTCTGTCAGTAGGCATGCACCAAACCTCTACCTAATCTGCCAGCCGTCTGCCACCGAAATGATGGCCTGCTCCTCAGCTGCTTCCTGCGCTACCTGCCCTCTGTATTTCAGCAGGTCCTCGCCGAGCCCATGCCCTGCTGCTCAACTGCTCCCCTTTTTCAGATTTTATGCAATTATCAGCCACTTTTAGCCAAAACCATCCCTACTTTCATCATTTTTCATCATTATTCATCATTATGTTTTTATATTTTTTTTTTGTATTTTTTTTATTTGGATTTTTGGCCCTCCCTCTATAAATAGGGAGGCCATTTCACTTGTAAAGGGGTCCCCATTTTGGTTTTCTTTTTAGTAGTTTAGGTTCTAATATTTCTCTCTAGTTTTTCTCTTCTTTTAGTAAATCTTCTTTCTTTTTGTTCTTTATTTTTGGGGACCATTTTAACTTCTTATAGATTTTCTTATTAATTAGCTTTCTCTTAATTCTTATTTTTAATTTATGTTATTATTATGTTAGTTCTTAATTTCATTTCTTCTTTACTTTGTACTTGTGATTTTTCTTTGAGATCTCTTAAACACATTTTTATGTTTTCCTTAAGAAATATCTAGGCCGAGTATTTCCGAAATAATTCTTGAATTTAAATCCGAATTCTTATGTTTTATCCTCCATCTTCATAAAGTTCCTTCTGCTGTTTAGAGAATTTTATGAATAACATTCCATTGTTTCCATCCACTTTCGGAATCACAAGCTGTTCTTAGGCTCCAAAAGTCTAACTTTATTCTCTTTACTTAAATTCTTGTTATTGTTTTGGTTTACTTATAATTCAATATATGTGTTGGTATTTTCTTTCTAACATTTGTAAGTAAGAATGCAATCTCTATGTGTTTTACTTTTTGAATTTCTTTTACTTCATATGTTTTAGTGCTTAAACTTCAATTCTATGCTAAGTGTTTAGGACCGCTGTTCAGTGCACTTAGTAGAAAATTGAAGAGATTTAATGTTTGACCGCTGTTCGGCGCATTAAATCACAAACTTAAGGTGAATCATATTGTAGATAATAATCCGTTGTTCGGTGCATTTATAATATGAAAAATGTATGCATATATTTGAGATGATTAAGGTAGGATTTCGTGATTGGTTCAATATGAGCATGATGTTATAGTGTTGGTAAAAATATGTGTTTGAGGAAAGTTCACTTGTACAAAAGTTAAAGTAGAAGTAGAATTAAGTTCTTAATTATTTTTACTTGTTTTATTTATTCTATGATTACAATCTTTTCAAACCCCCAATTTAATTGTTTATTCTTTAATTCTTTATTTCATTAATTCATTAATTCATTAATTCTCTTATTCATTAATTCTTTTATTCTTAATTCTTTATTATTTAATTATTTAATTATTTAATTCATTATTCTTTCTCATTAACATATTATTAATGTTCCCTAATTTCCCCGGTTAAGAATGATCCTTATTTACCAATACTACAACTACACAAAAAAGGTTTAAATTGCATAATACTCGAATTACGTGTTTAATTAATGCGTAATTTGGTCTTTATCACCCCCAGCTTTTACAATCCTAAGGTCTTGAACTACCTTGTCATAAGCTTCTTGCGGCACATTTTTTGGAGTTTCTTCCGCTAGGATGGGGACAACTATCGCATCAAGGATCTTGGATGACAATCGTGTCCCCTCTACTAGTCGATCTGAGCCTTCATCTCTCAAAGCCTCAATCACTTTAGGGGAAGTGGGAATAGCCTTCAGCCTCTTAGGATGTTTGGTTGCATCCTCACAATGACCGTCTGAAACTCAGCACTTGCTAGATGACTCTGCGGGGCTAGAACGACCAGGCTTGGAAGAAATATGATGATCTGATTTTCTCTCTGAAGAAGCGATGAGATCCTGCTTGTCGTTTGTCTTAAGGGTAATAGCTTTTTTCAGGAGCAGCGGAGCACTTAACCACTCCTTGATTTAGCTATCAGAAGGCCTCACACCATCCATATCTCTAAAGGAAGAAAGTAGCCAACTCATATCACGAAACTCCGGAGGAATCTTGAAGGCCTTGTTAATCTTTCTAAGATCAGGATGACCTTTGAAACTGTTGTATAATTCATCAAACATGCGAAAGTGCGAGGCGATTCTCAGATCCGAGGAGGTATATTTGTCTCATGCGCCTCCTACTTCGATGTAGTTGAACCTATACATAGTATCAACAAATTCCATCCTTAAAAATAGTTCCACCATAGGAACAACTAGTGAAAGTCGACCGTTGGTAATCCCTTTGCGTGACACAAAATAGCAATGCCAGAATTCGTCTTCAGAGAGTCCCAAGCCAAAGAATTTATTCATCTTCTCAAAATGCATGATGTTTCGATAGGCATAGACATCTAGTTGAGCAGGGGTGCATTCCATCCAGCCAATAATTTTGGAGAAGAACTTCAAGAACGGAAACTTAAAACCCCACTTGGTGATCAAAGGGTGGAATTTAGTCCATCGACCACCAACATGTTTTTTTCCCCTTCCATGCCTAAGAGCCTTCATGGAAGAATATCTGTCGCCAAGCTCCACAAAGACATCGTCCGGAAAAGCAATATGGTTGCGATCTTTCCACTTATTGAAGTCTTCAAGTTTCTCAAACTTTATATCCTTCCCCCATAATGGATTTTGGCTCACGAACCTCCGCGCTCCCACAACGAAAGTTTTTCGGACTATTCCGGAAGTGTACCTTGACGCATCTTAAAATGATCGCCTTGGGAAAAGGAAAAGATCACATTTTGGATCATCGCCAACGGATGTCCTGAACTTCCAGAATGAGCATAAACGAGAAATTGCAAAGAAGGAACATTATGGATTAAATATATATATATATATATATATGAATACTTTAATCATTAAATTTGAATAAATATAAATATATTTATTTATATGTATATATACATAAAAAAATTTAATGAATAATATATATATAGATATATAAAATTGAAAGAAAACAGACTCAATAGCAGAGGAGTTGGCGTCCGCAGCCCAGCAACCAATCCAAGTCACCCACATGGCGCGAAAATCTTGGCTAACAGACTAGTCGACCAGCGTGGACCCCATCTACTAAAGCCACCAATCGGAGCCAGGCACGTGGCGCTTTGCAGTTGGCGGAAACAGGATCGCCAACAGCGCGGGACCCGCTGTTCTGCACCACCAGCCAGTACTCGCCACGTGGCACACCACCTGCGTGTCACTGATAGACTCAGGGTTCATTTTTGTGCCACCACACAGTGCCGCCACATGGCGCTCCATGTACAGCCCAACCGAAAGGCGCGGACGCATGACCCTCTTCTTTACACAGCCAATCGATGTCCTCCACGTGGCTCGTCGACAGCCTCCACTCCAATGAGCGCACGCCACGTGGTAAGTCTCACAGCACTAACATAATCCATTTTTTGGTGGGCCCCGCCTCCCAAATTGGCACCTTGCAACTAGTGTTCCATTTGTCCCAGTATCACAATTCCATCTTTGCAATTTCACACCAGTATCACTCTTGTGCTCATGTGCCAGCCATCTTAATCCACTCTGCCAATCAATTCATGTCATCTTTATTTAACCATCACTCCACCTGCAAATTCAGCTACTATCACAGAAAAGTAAAATAAAAAGGGGGAAACATGAATTACCTCCAAAAGACTTGAAACGTTGCATGCAGCCTCTTTTCTCCTCCAAACGGAGCGAACTCTTCCTTTTTTTTTTTCTCTTCTCCCTTTGCAGCAACACTCCTTTAAATAGAATAACTAGCTCAAGCCATTTTAATTTCATTTATTTTGAAATTAAATTCAGAATAAATGGAGTTAATTACCATTAAGGGGGGCATTATATCCATAAAAAGGTTTGACACAAAAACAGTTATATTCTTTGCTACACATACTAAGTGTACATATAAACATTTTAACCTTGAGCCCAATAATTTTCTCCGAGACAAAAATACCAACAAGTTTGGTAATAGAAATTCCGAAAAATGTATATCCCTCTTTGGATTCCTCGAATTCTTAAGCGATGTGTGGGCATTTGTGGAACTCAAAATTATCCAAAAATTGTGGAGCTGTCACGTGGCCCATAATTCTCAAAATGTCCAAATTGCCAATGGTGATGACATTAATGACACACAAACATCCGCACATTAAATAATATATTTTCAACTAATTATATTTAACCAGGTTAAAACTTCAATAATATTAATTTTATTATTCTTAATAATGGACAATTAATATTAATATTAAATTACTTTAATTATCATCATAATGAGCAATAATTATAATTATCAAATAATATATTTTATTAATAATATATTATTTATTAATTACAAATTCAACCGATTAATCAGAACGCTCCGAGACTCCCAAGGTGTAAGGACCCATCCCGAATATCGGGATTTAATATTAGTTAATTATGGTTTAGAATGACTAATCGGGGATTAGTTGAGTGAAATCGATGAAACGTGTAAAATGACCGTTTTGCCCCTAGCGTGGGCAATATGTTGACTTTTAGTTCGGGCGGTCAAATGGACTTTGACCGATGACTGTGACGTAGTTCGGGACGTCACGAGTTCATAGACAGGTGGCACGTTCAATTCCGACCTTCGTAGAGAAAGTTATGATGTTCGGAAGTTGAGGGGTATTTTGGTAATTTGGCATATTAGGGGCCAAATGTTGACTTTTTGATCGGGAGGTTCGATGGACGAGGGTCAAGGACCGTTACGTAGGTCTCGTCGATACGAATCCAACGACAGGCGGCACGTCGAAAACAGAGTTCGGGTGACCAAGTTACGGGTCACGGATGTCTAGGGGTAAAATGGTAATTTGTCGAACGGAGGGCAAAATGGTCTTTTAATATTGATTCTTGCTACCAGATTGTGACATTTGTCACTTTGTCATCTTCCATACCCCAGCTGCTAACATTGAAACGGGAATTATGGGAAATACAATTATACCACTTTAGACACAAATTCCCTAAATTGTGGGTTGTCTTAATGATTGTCCATTAACAACTAATTAACCCGTGTTTCAGCCTCATTGTGCAATTGGGAGACTGAGGAAGCCGAATTGAGAGAGAGATTCGAGTGACAGTGAGGTCTCTGGGGGAATTTTGGTTCGAAAATTCAGAGAATTTGGGGGACTTTCGAATTCGGGATTGTGAGCTGTGAGGATTGAAATTGATGATTCAATTCGACTTCTGGGATCCATACGAACCTTTCTGCAACAAAAACGAAGTGAAACGGTGTCGGATTGAGGATGAACTGAGCTTCCATGGCAGCTTCAATTCGAGCTTGGGTTCGACGGGTTAGAGGTAAGAATTCTTCGAATTGATCTTGGAAAAACATTCAATACACTCTCACGATGCTTACCCTATGAATTAATTTGGAAATCAGGGACGGAATTGGTGAACCCGAATTGGAAACCCGTCGAGGATCGATCGAGAGTTGTGAGGATTTAGACCATGATTCGAGTAATTGAACTTACAGAACTCAATTAGAGATGGATTAGAAGGGATCAGTTGAAAGAACGGATTTAATTGGTGTCGAATTGGGTGAGTTTGAACCGGGTCTGTTCGCGGGTTTTTCAACCCGTTTACCAGACAAACGGGCGAAAGGGACGACTGTGCTGGTTACTGTAGCTGGCGCGTGGGTTTCACGCGCAGCCACTCACGGCGGCGCGTGGGGGCGCGTCCGGCCTAGTCTCAAGGTGAGGTCAACATGACTTTTGATCCTCTCAGTGTAACGAACATTTTGACGTTGATTTCGGTGAAATCGGATATTGTTTCGATAATGTTCCGCGTATCCGAAGTTTTGTTTTACGTTTAAAATATGTATTTAAATCCCGGAAAAATTGGGGAAAATTATATGATGTATTTTGAGATGTTAGTAACCCTCTATAATGGTTTTGGACAGGATTTGTGATTTTCAGATTTTACGAAAAAACGTGCAGCTCGGAAACGGACCGTTTGGACGGTGTGTGTGAGTGGACTTTGTTTTCTAACCGTGATGCATGCATATATGATTTTTATGCCTTATTATATGATTTTATATGTTTGGGCATGATTTGTGTTTCAATCCGGTAATTTCTCAGTTTTATGATTATTATATTATTATTTTTGGGCGATTTTCGAGAAACTACGAAATTTGGTAAAAATGATGTTTGGACTTGGTTTATGAGTCCGAGATTGAAATTGATTGAAAACAATGTTTGGACTCGGATTATTGAGTCATGGATTGAAAAATGATGTGGTGACTCGGGAATGAGTCGAGGGTCAATTTCGTGGATTTACGTGAAAATGGCAACGGAGGTTGCAACGCATGGATTTGCGTGATAATGTTATTTTGGGCATGAGAACCCAAGTGAATGGTGATTTTGACTCGGAATTGGAGTCATTTGTGAAATTGTGAAATTAATGATTTATTGGGATTTTATGATTATTTTAATCAGTCTTTCCGGCACGTTTTACGAGGAATGTGCAGATGATGTTTTGGGCTAGGCCCGGAGTTTAAATGATTTCTAAAATGATGTTTTGACTTGGTTGGTGAGTCAATGATGATTTTCGGAATATTCTATTGATTTAAATGTGATTTTAACGGTTTATGTGTAAAAGGTATTTTGGGCTTGAGACCCAGTTGAGAAAGACCTTGACTTGGTATGAAGTCAAGATTTGATTGAAATGTTTTGGGATGTAATTCCCGGGATGGTTTTTGTAACGACCCGTCCCGAATTCCGGGATTAGTTTAGTGACTAATCTTGATTAGCGAGGTTGAACGGTGGTTAGTAGGGCGGAATCGGACAAAATGTGCAAAATGACCGTTTTGCCCCTGGTCGTGGGCAAAATGTTGACTTTTGTTCGGGCGGTCAAATGGACCTTGACCGATGACCGTGACGTAGTTCGGGACGTCACGAGTTCATAGACAGGTGGCACGTTCGATTCCGACATTCGTAGAGAAAGTTATGATGTTCGAAAGTTGAGGGGTATTTTGGTAATTTGGCATGTTAGGGGCCAAATGTTGACTTTTTTATCAGGAGGTCCGATGGGCGAGGGCCAAGAACCGTTACGTAGGTATCGTCGATACGAATCCAACGACAGGCGGCATGCTGAAATCGGAGATTCGACGACGAAGTTATGGTCACGGACGTAATCGCGATTAACCGAGACTCGGAATAAAATAATAATATTTAAATAGGTGAACAGTAACTGACGAATCTGGACCCTTGGATGTAGGCCACGTGTCACTCATCCCCACCTTCCCTAAAATCTGGATCCTTGTTGGCCATTGGATTATTTAATCCATTTTCTCCCCTTAAATCCTCACCATCCATTCAAACCTCAGATCAAATCTGGGCCCTTGACCTCATCTCTTCCTTTCCTTTATCTCTGATCACACTCATCTCTCTCTCACTCTGTTTTCTCCCACCCGAAACACATACACACACAGCCCCTTCTCTGTTTTTGGAACCGTGAGAGAACACAGGGAGACTGAGAGGAGTTGGAGTCGCATGCGGCGGCAGGACCACCGTGGGTGGCGGTGGTGACCGGAAAACAGAACCCGTGCACATACACACCCGCACACGGCTCCCCATTTCACATCACTGCCATAACTATAACCATGAGGCTGTGCAGAGGATTGTGAGTCGACTGCTGTGAACTGGGCACGACGGGAGGCGACGGGAGACGGCGAGGTTGGCGGCGGAGAGGAAAAACAGAGAGGTCCGAAAACTCAGAAATTGGAGAAATTCAACCTCCTTAGCGTTCCGAAATGAGCGAGGATAAAACTGATCCAAAAATCGCTCTCGGAATGCATCCCATGCCAAGGTACGGGCATCCCAGCCAGTCAACTGTAAACTATGCCACCACCTGTAAAGTAGTCAGATTTTATTATTATATTATTATTTGATTCTGAGTCTCGGTTAATCGCGTTTTACGTCCTTGACCATAACTTCGTCGTCGAATCTCCGATTTCGGCATGCCGCCTGTCGTTGGATTCGTATCGACGAAACCTACGTAACGGTCCTTGGCCCTCGTCCATCGGACCTCCCGGTCAAAAAGTCAACATTTGGCCCCTAGTAAGCCAAATTACCAAAATACCCCTCAACTTCCGAACACCATAACTTTCTCTACGAATGTCGGAATCGAACGTGCCACCTGTCTATGAACTCGTGACGTCCCGAACTACGTCACGGTCATCGGTCAAAGTCCATTTGACCGCCCGAACAAAAAGTCAACATTTTGCCCACGACCAGGGGCAAAACGGTCATTTCGCACAATTTGTCCGATTCCGCCCTACTAACCACCGTTCAACCTCACTAATCAAGATTAGTCACTAAACTAATCCCGGAATTCGGGACGGGTCGTTACAATCTTCCCTCCTTAATAAATTTCGTCCTCGAAATTCCAACCACTCTAATCTCAACGTACTTCCCTCCTTAATAAGTTTCGCTCTTGAAACTCGACTATCCTGATTCCACAAACACCCTGTGGAAAGTGGAATCGTAACCGTATCCGTAGATCGAATCCCATAGTTCTGACTAGACTCACCAGAGCCATCCACATGGTCATCCATGACCTCAGCCACTCGTCGCAGCACAAGTTCTCACCCGCTAATCACAATTAAGGTTTACCTTTTTAATACTAGGGTTCCGCAATCACACCCTATGGTTCAACCGAACCAAACAGCTTTCCGTAATATAAAATCCACAACCTGACCGACCCCGCGGTCTAGACATCGAATAGACGTCAAATCCAATCCGACCATCAACTCAATGTGGGTTCCACCACTAGGTCATCGGCCAACTCCGATGGACCAACATACCTCACACTAGAAACCACCACAAGGGTTCACCTTTTAAACCATTACTCACATGAGGTTCCCCGAACCTGGCTGCACCTAGCAGCACAACAATCCAATATCACATGACCGAACCGACGGTCCCACTATACCAGTTCACCACAATCAACCCCACTTGGGTCGAATCACATTAACGCACGGCGTATCGGGCCAATCACACTCCATCCACTATCCAAACCCAAAAACTATCTATCAGGTTGATAACGAATTGCAGCCCAAAGAGACATCACACCCTCGACCTGCGCACACAAAAGAGCAACCGTGCTCTGATACCAAGTTGACAGGACCCATCCCAATCCCCCCGGGATTACCATGGAATGTGCCCTGCTCCCGTCCAACAAGGGGTGTCAGACAAGGGATGACCAAGAGCCACTGCCCAAACGGGGCATCCAGAGTGCGCAAGGATCGATGGAGGAGGTGTGCAATGTCTCAGTCTCTGCTGCAATCGCATCCGTGATCAACCTGAAGGGCATTAAAACCAAAAGCTGTGAGTGGACAAAACCAATAAGTTCATCAAATACATTTATAAGACATTTATGCCCTCCAATAAAAACGTATGCATGCCACGAAAAACCAGTAACCAAAACGTTTGCTCAACCGAGCTATTAGGGCCTTAGCCCAAAAACCGTTAACCAAAAACCAAGTGTGGGAACTCAGCCCAAAACTGTGGAATACCACCACCATACATATTAAAACCATGTGGGTCACCACCCACGACCATAGATGAACATCAATTCAAAATCCAAAACCATTTAGGGTCCCCGACCCTACATACCATTTCATAACCAATAATCCATTTTTACCACATAACACATATCCAACCAATAAGCCATTTTATTCATTAATCCATATTTTACCATTACCATCACCAGCATCCCAGATGCTTAGCGTCCCAGACGCTTGACGTCCCTGACGTCATATCTCACGGTTTCATAAGCTACGCGTGCTGCCCGGGGTCTCTCCGGGTCCATATATCTGACATCCCTGATGTCTGACGTCCCTGACGTCAATCATAGCAATCCTGCTCCTGAGTCATCATACGGTCCGGCTGCTCCGTATAATGACCCCTCGCAGGCAATGCACCGTGACTTCCCCAGTGTCCCAGACATCTGGAGGAGACCATCATATATCCTTGTGTCCAGATGGTATATGGAAAACAGTTTTATTAAATCCTTTTATCACATTATTACCATTGGGCCCTGCCCGAAATTTCCATAAAACCACATAATTCCATTTAGGGTCCTTGACCAAAAATCACAATTATTAAATATAGGGTCCCTGACCCGAAATCACCATTATAATCCAATTGGGCCTCATGCCCGATTTTATGAACCACTGGGCCCACGGCCCGATTTGTAATCCAACTGGGCCCGCAGCCCGACTTATAAACCAACTGGGCCCACGACCCAAATTCGTAAATCAACTGGGCCCCTGGCCCGATAACATAACTCAAATGGGTCTCAGCCCGATTTCATACCAACTGGGCCCCTGGCCCGATTTCATTAACCAACTGGGCCCCCGGCCCGATATTCAAATGGACTCCAAGTCCGAAATTTCCAACATAATTGGGCCTCAAGCCCGAGTTCATATTTCCAATTTCAAAACCATTTCATCACATTATATCCAAGTCATAAATATGGAAAATCCATGTAAAACCGGAAAACCTCGATTTACGTGCAAGCACGTAAATCGCCTCGAAATACGTGAAACCGTACAATTTACCAACAACCAAATCAACATCACACAATCACAACCATAATCCATATAAAACATTTAAGCATGCATAGAATTTATAAAACCAAAGTCCACTCACAGACCGTTTTAACCGTGTGCCTCGATATGCGTGCCACCGGCCCTCCCGGGCCACACCACTATCACCGGGACTCCCAATCCTGTCCAAATCCCATTAGAGGGTTACTAACCTCATTGTTAACATCCTATCAAAGTCCCGTAATTTTCCCGAATTTTTACTTATTTTTAAACTTAATTTAAAACCTTCGGACATCCCGAACACTATCGAGACGGTGTCCGATCGACACGAAACCAATCCCAAAATGTCCGTTACATCGAATAGATTAAAAGTCATGTTGGAAGTTTCCCCAAAATACCCTTCACGCGCCCCCACGCGCCAGGTCAACATTCATGTCAACAATGATGACGTCATGCTACAGTAACCGGGTTCTGAAACCGGGTCTGTAACCGGGTCGCCGTCAACCCGCGGCTTGACCCGATCACAGATCGAGTTCCAGACCACCATTTTTGATGCGGTTTGATCCTATGGACTCGTCATAACCTCCTCTACGGTTCTGTGACATCCAAACTCATTTTTAGGTGGATTAAACTACCTGAAAACTGACGGGAAAATCGGCTGAGAACTCAGGTCATCAACTCCGGCGACTCGTCGAGATTCCAGCCGTGGTTCATGGTCCAAAATGGTCGTCTAGGTTCCTAGGACATGTTTCAGAAGTAAGCAAACAATCCTAACGTCAAAAACCAGTGTTTCGAAACAGGGAAGAAAATCAAACCTTCTCGGGTTTCTGGGCATATCGCCGCCGTGGCGCCGTCGTGGCTCGTCCAGTCGTGGTCTGAGTCGTCCTAAGGTTCCAGTGGTCCTATCCCTACGTTGGTTCGAGTCCAGGTATGAAGGTTTGGACGGTTGGATCGATTTGGGCTGTTCGGGTTCCTCTCGGGTCTGGGGAGTTTCCGGCCGTGCAGGGCGGCCGTGAGGCGGTGGCCGTCGTCTGAAGGTGGCTGGGGTTCGTCTGGACGTGTCTGGTGCATGGGTTGAGGCTGAGATGTGGTGATGTGTTTGTTCTTGGAAGGAAACCGTGCTCACGGTTTTGAGGGAGAATGAAAATGAGAGGATGTGCGGTCTGATCAAATAAAGAGAGAAGGAATGAGATCTAACGGCCCAGATTCAATCTCCATATAAAATGAAGGGTGAGGATTTGAGGAGAGGGAATAATTAATTAACCCAAATGGCCAGCAAAGATCCCTGAATTAGGGAATGAAAGGGATGATGACATGTGTCACTCATCAAGGGGTGTTATATGGTTAAATGTGTTATATGGTTTATATACATGATTTCTATGATGGTATTTGTGAGTATTGATTTTGGGTATGTTGCACGTATTTCGAGGTGTTTTCCGTATTTCACGTGTATCGGGATTAACGGTTTATTTGTGGTTTTGCATGCTTGTGGTTAAATATATTATGATAAAATGGTTTTTATATTGGAAAGATGAACTCGGGCTTGAGGCCCACTTGTTTTGGAAATTTCGGACTTGGAGTCCATTTGAGAATCGGGCCGGGGGCCCAGTTGGTTAATGAAATCGGGCCAGGGGCCCAGTTGGTATGAAATCGGGCTGAGACCCATTTGAGTTATGTTATCGGGCCAGGGGCCCAGTTGATTTGTGAATTCGGGCCGTGGGCCCAGTGGGTTTATAAGTCGGGCTGCGGGCCCAGTTGGTTAATAAATGTGATTTCGGGTCAGGGACCCTATATTTAATAATTGTGATTTTGGGTCAAGGACCCTAAATGGAATTATGTGGTTTTATGGAAATTTCGGGCAGGGCCCAATGGTAATAATGTGATAAAAGGATTTAATAAAACTATTTTCCATATACCATCTGGACACAAGGATATATGATGGTCTCCTCCAGATGTCTGGGACACTGGGGAAGTCACGGTGCATTGCCTGCGAGGGGTCATTATACGGAGCAGCCGGACCGTATGATGACTCAGGAGCAGGATTGCTATGATTGACGTCAGGGACGTCAGACATCAGGGATGTCAGATATATGGACCCGGAGAGACCCCGGGCAGCACGCGTAGCTTATGAAACCGTGAGATATGACGTCAGGGACGTCTAGCGTCTGGGACGCTAAGCATCTGGGATGCTGGTGATGGTAATGGTAAAATATGGATTAATGAATAAAATGGCTTATTGGTTGGATATGTGTTATGTGGTAAAAATGGATTATTGGTTATGAAATGGTATGTCGGGTCAGGGACCCTAAATGGTTTTGGATTTATGGATTGATGTTCATTTATGGTCGTGGGTGGTGACCCACATGGTTTTAATATGTATGGTGGTGGTATTCCACAGTTTTGGGCTGAGTTCCCACACTTGGTTTTTGGTTAACGGTTTTTGGGCTAAGACCCTAATGGCTCGGTCGAGCAAACGTTTTGGTTACTGGTTTTTGTGGCATGCATACATTTTTATTGGAGGGCATAAATGTCTTATAAATGTATTTGGGTAAACTTATTGGTTTTTGTCCACTCACAGCTTTTGGTTTTAATGCCCTTCAGGTTGATTACGGATGCGATTGCAGCAGAGACTGGGACATTGCACACCTCCTCCATCGATCCTTGCGCACTCTGGAAGCCCCGCTTGGGCAGGGGCTCGTGGTTATCCCTTGTCTGACACAACTTGTTGGACGGGAGCAGGGCACATTCCACGGTAATCCCGGGGGGATTGGGATGGGTCCTGTCAGTTTTCATTGTGATTGTGATATTCCCAGATGGTCGGTGCTTGGGGGGGGGGGGATTACCCAGACGACCGGAGCTTGGGGGATGTGATTGTAGGATCGGGAGTTGATCCTATGGTAGTCAGCTTCTCGGATGAGACTGAGCCTGGATGTACCACTCGGAGGTGTCTGAACCTGGGGATGTGTTCGCCCAGAGGTGACTGAGCCCGAGGGGGTTGAGCCCAGAGGTGTCTGTTCCCGAGAGAGTGACAGGATATTGGCCTACGCGTAGTGCAGCACTTGTGAGTAGTGCAGTTTGATTGATTGTGCACTTGTGAGTAGTGCAGATGTGATTTGTGATATTTGATGCACTTGTGAGTAGTGCGGTTTGATTGGATTGTTATAGTTCTAGAGCACTGGTGATTAGTGCCGATTGATGTTGTTGTGATGATGTACTGGTATTGAGTATGGATTTTTGGTCTTTGTGGCCAGGTGATTATGTTTTCACATGTTTTGGCCTGAGAGCCGGGATTTGATGTTTTATAACATGAACTGATTTGGTGAACATGAGTTTTATGGACCATGGGAAAATATGTTTTGATTTTATCGGTCACTCATGTTTTACGATATGCATGCAAGTTTGTGAAAACTGGAGGGTAAGATTGTATTTCGATAAATGTTTTTATAAGAGGTCATTTTTGTCCACTCACACCTTTTCTGTTTGTGACCCTCCAGGCCGTGGTACGACGCTCGGGACTGATCGTGAGGCAGTGACAGCAGCAGAAATCCGCGCGAACATCCCTTGTCTGGCAAGCACTGAAGGGGAGTTTCGGACCTTTAGTTGACTTGTCAGACGGGAGCAGGACCGGGCACGGTTTTTGACGTCCAGTTGGGACGGGTCCTGTCACAAGGTTTTCCTATAAATAACGGAGCTCATTTGATTTCTAAGGTAAGTTGATTCCTCACTTTGAAGTATTTCTTTTTCCTGTCTCAAAGCTAACTTAGACATTCGAGTATTCTTGGTCGAACAACCCCCCGAGTAATCAATTGAGGCGACGATAGCTGATTGTTTACTGTTTGCAGTAATTGTGAAGACTTTTCGCGGCGAGTACGATTTCTGCTTCAACAATCAATATTTTCGTCGATATCGAAATATCCTTGTATATAACAACCCATACCACCACAATATCAATATATATTGCTCCCTCTAATATTGGTCATGATTGCCTAATTGAGTACAAATATTAAAAAGGTTAAAAATTATATAAAAAAACAAAAGCAAAAAACAAGTCCAAGGTAACTATTTAAGGTTTTTACTCAAATTTTCACTTTATTCTAAGTAGTTTCAATTTGACCGATTTTAATTTTGTAGTTTTATACTCATAGTAATTTCAAGATAGATCCAAATTTTCATTTAATTATTTAAAAGAATGTTCTTATGCTCCAATAATTGAAGGATATTTTTGTCATTGTTCTAATTATATATATCTCTTTTTTTATCCTTACTCTTTAATTTTCCTGCAACATGAAAACTGTTTTATAATTTATGTTGTAATGCAAGCATGAAAATATGAAACACAAATAATGTAAGACTCTAACCAAGATAAAAGAACTCTTTTATGTGAGGAGCATGTCCTTATTCTGTTAATTAGCTGGATGAAAATTTTGATGTATCTTTGAATTGCTATTAGTATAAAACTAGAAGGTTTAACTAGAGAGATGAAAAGTAACTTTTGACCACAATTCAAGCGCCACTAATCTCCTAATATATAATTAAACAATTAAATAAATAAAACGCTAACATTAAAAGTAGATGTGGGCATAAATCTGTTAAAGTCATTAATTGATCCACTCAAACCGTTATTTATCCAATGATTTAAGTTTGTTCGGATAAAAATCAAACAGTATGAGAATCCAAACTGTTCCATTAGTAACAATTTAGTTTTGAATTTTCATTTTAAAAATCCATGAAATCCAAACATGGCCATTAAGAAATACATTTAATTTTTATTCATTTTTGAATCTACAATATACCCTTACATACATGAGAACAACCTAAATTGTTATTTACTTTTGTTGCATCCATTACCAAATGTTGTTGGCGGATGCTTGATGGCTTTTTAGTTGCTATTGTTTTGCTTGCTACCTTGCATCTTAAATGTATGGAATTTAAGAATGTTTTAAATCAGATGTGCTAGTCTTTTTTATGTTTTAGTTTTTTATATTTTGGTTGGAATATATGAATAAAAAAACTCTTGGATTGTGAATGTATAGATAAAGGAAGCTTGTTTGAAAGTATGATACCCTCCTCTAGAAATTGTGAATGTTTGAATGAAAAAATTTTAAGATGTTTTGGTTGGAAATGTAATTATTTGAGACCATATGATTTATATATTAAATATTTTACATCATACCTAAATTGTTTGTATCGATCCAAATCAAATAGCTAGTAACGGTTTGAGTTGAAATCGCTTCATTTTTAATTTTAGAAAATTTAAATTGTGTCGGACCGTTAAAATTTTAACGATTTGAATTTTAATATTGACAAATTTGGATGTCGACAACATACACACTAAGGGACTAATGACTTTTTTTTTTTTTTTTTTAATTATAAAATACCAATTTCATAAAAGATAACATGACTCCACAAAAAGTTAAAATAAAAGGTCTCTCTTCGCTCTTGTGACTCATCTATGTCCCATTTTCCCTTCCCATGATCCCATCCATTCTACAGTTCCACTTGTAAAATGGCCGAACCCTCACATTTTCCCCTTCCCATCCATTCCATTAAAGAAATATTATTTATTTATTTTAATTTTTAGCCGTGGTAGGTGGGTCTGGTGGGCTTTCCTTCCCCTTATAAAACCACCTTCCGTTGTTCTCATTTCTGCCATCCGAGACGCAGAGACTTCAAATTCCTCCTTTTTCTAGCTCTTTTTTTTTTCTGAAGAAAAGAAATTCATTTCCCACCGGAAACCCAGCTGATTACGATGCCTACCGACAGCTCTTCCGTTTCCGGCACCGGCCAAACTGTTTGCGTCACCGGCGCCGCAGGCTTCATTGCATCTTGGATGGTAAAGTTGTTGCTCGAAAGAGGGTACTCGGTTCGAGGAACTATGAGAAATCCAGGTCAGTCGGACACGTTATGTTACCACGATCGGATCCTTAAATCTTTCACGTATACGATGTCGGACTGCGAATTGAATTGGAAAGAATAAGGATTAATTTGAAATATGTTGTTTATTTGGTTTGGTTATAAATAGATGACCCGAAGAATGCTCATTTGAGGGAGCTTGAAGGAGCGGATGAGAGGCTAAGTTTGCGTAAAGTTGATCTTCTTGATTTTCAGAGCGTCAAAGAAGCCATCGACGGCTGTGATGGCGTTTTTCACACAGCCTCACCGGTTACCGATGACCCCGTGAGTTTTGCTTTTTACTTTTTGGTTACTGAGAAAATGCTTTTTACTTTTCTGTTTGGTAAAATGCTAAAAAAATATGCTATAGTGTTTTTGTCTACCTAATTGCTTTCGCTAATGCTGACGTGTAAATTTTACAGGACTGCCCATATCATGACATGCAAAATTATAAGGACATGGTTAAGGAAATCATATTTATAAACTCCTTAAATTTGTAGCCATACGCTAATATAATATTAATAGGATTCACATGTGCTCATATATTTATAAATATAATTGATAAAATATGGTCTTTCTAGCATTATTGGAATTAAAATGTACGTAAAGCTGTTTCGGGGTCACCTTAAAATTTCTTGATGTTGGGGTCCTTCACAATGATTTTTGAAGTCCGATAATACATTTACACGTTGGTTATCGATTTTATTAGACGCTAAACTCCTTATTGCATGTTAAAATTAATAAAAATATTATTAAATTAGTACTACTAGTAAGCAAGATAATGCTTAGTATATACCTATTAGTACTTTCAAGAAGAAAACAAAAACGAGAGGAAGGAATATTTTGGTACTGGATATTTATTGGTTTGGTTGGTGAAGAATTTTCCACTTACATATTTTGAAGACTTTTTTCAAATATATATTGTAATTTTTTTATCATGTTATTTAGAATTTTCTATTTTCTATTTATTTGACTATAATAATTTTTTTATTGCTAATTAATTACAATATATCTTATTTTTGTGAAATATCTATGAAATTATATGGGTATTCTGATGACTAATAAAATTTTAAATGAATTATATTATTGAAAATAGGAAGAAATGGTGGAGCCGGCGGTGAATGGTACGAAGAATGTGATTCGCGCAGCCGCAGAAGGAAAGGTCAAAAGAGTGGTGTTCACGTCGTCAATTGGTGCCGTGTACATGGACCCCAGCAGGGGTCCCGATGTCGTGGTCGATGAGTCCTGTTGGAGTGATCTTGAGTTTTGCAAGAACACCAAGGTAATTAATTGGTAGAATTACACAATTATCAATTTAACAACCATATTTAATAATTGCTAATCTAATTATTACATCTTTCGAAATGCTTTATATATGGCATGTTAGGTAATTGCTTTTATAGCGAGAAAATTAAAATTTGGGAAAATTTAAAGTAATGAATGAGAATGGGCACAATTAATTCCCCCGGTATAATTTCTGAATTTGGTAGTGTTTGATTAAGGTACCATTTTATGCTAATGATAGTATTTGGCAAGACAATGTTCACCTAACTTAATACTATATATATATATATAATACGCACACACAAAAATGGTAAAGGTTGAAAACGATGTAAGGACTAATGACAAGCCCTACCTAACAACCCACTACAATTTTGCAATAAAATATCAACAAGATTTGAATAAAACCCATTTCTCAATCATTAGTCATTGAAAGTCTTCAACGTGTGTAATCCTCACATTCAATTTGTTTATAAAATTGTGTAGAATTGGTACTGCTACGGGAAAGCGGTGGCGGAGCAGGCGGCGTGGGACGAGGCGAAGGAGAAAGGGGTGGACTTGGTGGTGGTGAACCCGGTGTTGGTGCTTGGACCACTTCTGCAACCAACCATCAACGCCAGCATCATCCACATTCTCAAATACCTGACAGGGTCAACCAAGACTTATGCCAACTCAACTCAGGCCTATGTGCATGTTAAGGACGTGGCCCTGGCCCACATTCTAGTCTACGAAACTCCCGCCGCCTCCGGAAGATACCTCTGCTCCGAGAGTGTGCTCCACCGTGGAGACGTGGTGGAGATCTTGGCCAAATTCTTCCCGGAATACCCAATTCCGACCAAGTAAGTAGATCATCGTCAATTCTAATAAGATATTATGCATAAGGAATAAGTACTAATCCTAGCTGTTTAGGCCAACTTAATTGCATTTAGTGAGAAGATAATTATATTGGTTTCATATTTGATTCTTAATGAAAATTTTATATTATTTATTATCTGTTTATAATGATCTACTGGTGGTGCGGTGTTGGTTAATAAAACAAAAAAACTAATGGGGATTATTTTATTTCAAAAGATGTTTTTTTATTTGATTTTTTCCAAGTTCAATGATTTTTGAGACAAGACATGTGTCTGCATACTATTGGTTGTATTAGTGTGGGGAGTAGGTGCATCAACTTTTGACTTGCCTATGAGAAAGTCTGGACAAATGGAAAAAAAAAATTGAGACCCAAAATTTGAATTATTATGAATGATTGTTGTGCTTGTGGTTCTTGTGAGTTCTTACCTACTACTAGAGCTCTCCACCTCACCTTCATTCTAGTTGTTATCCTTCAAAGTTCAAACATGCTACTCACAGAACTTTAGAATAATTGGGAGTCCTTTTACCTATCACCTCTCTTCATGGAGATTTCGTAAGAACATTTTGCACTCGAATTTTGAGAAAAGAATAATGATGTATATAAAAGAAAAAAATAAGTAATTTTCTTTTGTTTAAAAAAAATAGTTATTTTTATTTACACATATTAATAACAATTTGACACGGAGATAAAATTATTTCTGAAGGAACAGATATGCAAGTAGTTGCATAATTCCTAATTATGGTCTTAGGGTGGTGTACATATTCCACTAGCATTTAGGTCCCACTTCTCAATATTCCATCACCAACACCATCTTAAGGTAGGTCAATAAAGTTTCAGGAAATTAATGAGAGTCATCTTAAGTGGTGCCCTAATGGGCCTAATTTATGATGATATATATACAAATATGGGGAAAAAATGTCTGGCTAATCATTGCTTTAGTAGTTTAAACAATGGTGACATCACATGCGTCTCGTAGGAATCTCTAGTATTTAATGTTTAAATAAATTCTAATTATATGTGACTTAGTACTACGTGGAAATACTTGAATTCAATTTTGGTAAAAAATAACTTCTATAATTTGTCTTTTACTATGTGCGAAACACGTCCGTGTATGTACACTAGATAGCAATCCCACTAGATAACTAGTACTAGTTAAAAATACTTTATTTATTTGTATTTGTTTTTTTAAAACAAGTACCTAATTTTTATTTTATTAAATTTCTGATATGGGATTATATTCATAATTTTTTTAATATAATATGAATGAATTTTCAGGTGTAAAGATGAGTCCAAACCCAGAGCAATTCCATACAAGTTCTCAAACCAGAAACTAAGAGACTTGGGGTTGGAATTCACTCCAGTGAAGCAGTGCCTGTATGAAACTGTCAAGAGCTTGCAGGAGAAAGGCCACCTTCCACCCCCTACAAAACAAGAAGAATCCATAAAAATTCAATCCTAAGAAAAATAATGTTTGTTTAAATATTTGGATGGTGAAAAGAAGAAAAAATTATTGCATGATATATGTTAGGAAGAAGTACCAAAACTTGGGAGTTTTTAGTTGAATGTCAAAACCCTTATATTTATTTTGGTGCATATATTATAAATATTGATATGAATTTTTTAGTACTTGATGGCTTTAAAGGATCATATATAATCAATTTTTGACCCACCCTACTAGATATGGGCACAAACACGTTTGACTTTCGAGTTGGACCCAGGACGACGACCCTATTAGATATGGATGTCCTGTTCAGGTTGTCCTTATCAAGGGATACAGCTGATTTTACTTTCACGTTTCCATCTGATTTGAACGAGGATTTTGGTACTTCAGTTATCAGGCTGCCTTCGAACGCTCATTCAACACTTCATCTTTCACCTACTTGGGATCTGTATATGAGAAGATCCAATTCTACCGCTTCTGTTCAGACTGCTTCGTGTTTCCTAATATCATGAGGAGTCCAACTGTCAGGACCCACCCCGGTTTCACCCCGAAAATCGAGGTAAATCCTGCTCCCGTCTGACACCCCGACACAACACCAACGTAAACTACTAAAGTAACACAGTCAGACGCAGGAGAAACTATACACATCCCGAAGTCAAGTTTAATAGAGCATAATACTAAATACAAAAGAAAGAAAACCGATAAACTAGATACACGCACACGGAAAACTTAAAACACTCCGGGGTCGCTCTCGAGTACGCTATGCCTCAAACACTGCCTCGACGCCGAAACCCCGCTCTAGCTCCACGACCTGGAGGGCAATTTAAAATAGAAGGTGTGAGTGGACCATAAATAATAAAATACTTTCCGAAAACCATTGCATAATAAAACCAGGGTTTTAGCCCTCCATTTTGAAATCACACATGCATAACCCAGTTACCAAAAACAATTATAAATCACGTGAAGATCATCAAAAAAACATTTACAGAATCAGTATAAAAACAGTTATAACAATCATATCAGAAGTATCATAAAACCGTAAAAACATAAATACCAAGCATCATTATCCGATCAAACCTGCTGCACCTATCAGAGTCTATAAACTCCCGAGTCTTTAAACTCAATCTAGGCCTCAATAATATCCGAGTCTTTAAACTCCCGAGTCTTTAAACTCAACAGGCCTACGGGGGAAATATCAATATATCCGAGTCTTTAAACTCAATCCGGGTCTTTAAATCCAATCTGGGCCCGTCCCCCGTCAAATCAATATCCGGGTCTTTAAACCCAATATCCAGATCCAGCAAATCCAATCCAAAACCATTTGAAAACCATTTCGAAATTCATATCCAAACCGAATCTGAAACCACTGGTCTGACGCCATTTCCGGTATCCAGAACCGTCATTCCGAACCCAAATCCGGAATCACTTTTCAACTTTAAAATCAAATCTCGTTTACCAAAATTCGATTCTAAAACCGAAAACTTTGATCATCTAATTATGTCTCAAAGCCATTTATAATCATTAAAAACCATTTATCATTTGAAATCCCGAAACTATACCATCATTGTCAGAAATCAACCTTTTATCGTAAAACGTACTGAAAACCGAACTTTCTAGAAAACGTGCCATTAGATAAAACCAACATATAACCGTATGAGAAACATAAAAACATACTTAATAGCTTAAAACATAAATAAAAGTAGTTATGCATGCTCGAGTTTAGAGAAAGGGTCCACTCACAATTACCGGCACGTCACTCGCGCCCCGTACGTCCCGTACGTTCCTCAGCTTCCTCGGGAAGTCCCGATCCTGTCACAAGTCACCAAAGTACGTCACTAACACGTCGACCAAGACTCTCCTAATTTCCCACACAAATCCTCGGGTCCTAAACGTAACGAACCGAAACCCTACACCTTCAACCTCGCGGAACTACTTCGATTCGACGTCCGAACAACCCGAAACCTAGTTCAATAGATCCTTTATAACATTTAAAACAAAAACCTAGTTGAACTCTTCGCCGGAAACCGCCGCACGCGCCCCCACGCGCCGCCCAAAGTGGCTGCGCGTGGGCCTCATGCGCCTGCTACAGTGTCATCGTCTTTTTCTAACTGTTTTATACACTGATTTATTTTTGTCCACTCACACCTTTTGGTTTTTATTGACCCTCCAGGTCGTGTCGCGTTGTTCGAGGTTGTTCGAGGGGTGGAGGCATGAGTAAGTACGTGTGGATATCCCTAGTTTGGCAAGTAATAAGGGTAACTTGGGGATTTCTGACGTCTTGTCAGACGGGAGCAGGACCGGGCACGGTTATCGATGCCCCTTTCGGGGGCGGTCATTTCACTTGGAGTCCATTTGATTTAATGAGAAATCGGGTTGGAGGCCCATTTGAACTATACGATCGGGCCGGAGGCCCCGTTGGTTTACGAATTCGGGCTTGAGGCCTAGTTGATTATGATATAGGGCAAGATGCCCAATTCTAGTTTATAAACATGATCTCGGGTCGGGGACCCCTATTTTGGCTTTGGGTGGTTTATGGAAAACCGGAACGTGGCCCTTTGAATGGTTTTGGAAATGAAATATGAAAATGGTTTTTCGTATACCATCCTCATGAACGGATGTCCTCCAGACGTCTCGTAGTATCCTAGAGTGGCGGTTTGTCTCCTTCAGGCGTCTCGTAGTATCCTGGAGTAGTCACGCGGTTTTGGTTGCGAGGGGTCATTGCACGAGGCGACCTGTCCGTATAGTGACTCAGGAGCAACGTTGTCAGAGGTTAAAACCTCCCCCCAGGGAGGGTCATTGATCTGCGGGTCATTGACCTGGGTGGACCTTGGGAAGACTTGAGATTTGAGACCCCGGGTAGCACGCATAGCTTGGAACCGTGACATGTGTGATTGTGACATCTCGAATGTCAGGCATCAGGGATATCGTAGATTGGTGTTTTAGGCTGAGAGCCACATGAATGGTTTTGGGCTGAGTTCTCACATGGTTTGACTGTTTTGGGGCTGAGTCCCTATATGCTTGGATTTACGATTTTGGGCCAAGGCCCTAATGGTTAATGCATGATTTGATAAATGGTTTTCGAATGCATGCATGCATACTTTTTAGTGAAGGGTATAAATGTCTTCTTTGTAAAATGATTTTATTAAACTATTGCTTTTTATCCACTCACAGCTTTTCGTGTTTTTAATGCCTTTCAGGTTGATCGCGGATGCGGGCTGTAGCGGAGACCGAGACATCACATTCCTCCTCCAGATCCTGGCGTACTCTGGAAGCCCGGTGGGGCTAAAGTCGGAATTTTTCCTATCAGGCACATCCCGCATTAATCCTGAGGGGATTTGGGACGGGTCCTGACAACATTGCTACTGGAGCGGTCAGAAAGAAGGTTAGGCAGTTTCATAAATGCCTCAAGGATGTAAGAAGAGAAGTTGCATCTTGATTTCCTAGGTCGAAAGAAGCAGTTTTTTCCATTAGGGCCAGCCTTTGTTAAACCATAAACCTTTGGTTAAAAATGTTTACAAGTTCAGAAATTGATAGAGATCAATTTGATTAATTTGATTAGTTGATTGTCGGTCCTTTGAAATGCTAGGTTTTACTCCTTTTATAGGCGGTGAGGAAGCTGATTAAGTTTCCAAGTTGAGCCCCATGTGGGTCCCATGTTTTCGTGTTTTCCTTTGGAAATCTCTTATTTGCCTTTGTTTTCTTCATGTTATCAGCACCACCCATAGTTTCTTCTTCTCCTCACTCAAAAATCTCCTGGGCTGGGCTTTCATTTGCTTTGGGTCTTTACTTCCCTTCGAAGCATTGGTCTCAGCCCAAAAGGCATTTTTTTTTCAGTGTAAGCAGGGAGAAACAAAAAAAAAAATTGATTTCTCATAACTCATACTTGTCCAGAGAGATCACAAAAAATTTCCAAGCATTGTTTCACCACCCGAACTTGTCCTCTAGTATCGTGAGTAAAGAGCAAAAGGTCATCTACAAAATATTTTAATAGTTATTGCACCATATCGGCAAAATTAAAGGAATATAGCAGAAATTAGCGAAAAATAATTGAAGCTAAAGTGATTCAACATAAATAAGGTAACATACTTGATAAAAGTATGTTCGAAGGGTCAAGTGAGACAAAATTTAGTCTGAGGGGAAGCTGAGATTGGATGGCGAGTTAGATGAGCATTTGAAGTTAAAAAAAAAAACTAATTAAATTGGTAGAATATTATAATTAAAATGGTTTAGTACCATCATTTTAACATCATTTTGGCGCGTGGTAAAAAAATAACGAAATAGAAAATTATTTTACAATTTATATGTAATTCATCAAATTAAGTGTTTTGATAAATTAAAAAATCTTATTATTATAACTATCAATTTAATTCATACATATAAATAACAAAAACACTAATTGCTAAAGTCGTTTTCGTAAAAATGATGATTTCTGAAAGGATATGACTTACTGCATTTCACCCTTAAGGGAACCTTCTTGTTCCACCCTTTTAATTTAGGAAATTTTTAATATGTATATGTCATAATCAAAATTTTATTCATGCTCTAAAACATTATGTTTAGTTTATCTCCACAAAAACCAATAAGACTTGAGGTCATTTAGTTATTCACATGTATAAACAAATCTACGATTATAAGCAACAATAAGGTTCTTAAGGTGACTTATCTATTTAGTTGATAAATATGAATGACTAATGATCTCTAATTAGATGACTTTTTACATAGACGACTTAAAATAATAATTTAGAAGTCGAATAGTTTTGACTATAATATATATAAATATATATATAACACAACAATTCAATAAACGAAAAGATTGGGATGAGGTTTCCCAATGCATGGATACAAGTATTTTTCTCTATGAACTTATATGTAAGTAGGGTCGGCCCTGGCCCAGAGCAATCAAGGCAACTGTCTAAGGTCCATATCACTAACAACTAACAAACTCAAAATTAGTGTAGACGAAGTCGCACGAACAACTAACAATCTCATATCACTAAAATTATGCTAACTTACAAATCAAGCCCACAAAACTCAAAATAAACCAAACTCTAATAGTGTCTTTAACCCTAAACAAACTAAGTCCACAAAAAGAAACAGTCATCTAATTTAACCGTATTATTTTCTTTATGATAAAATATTACTGTGGATCAGCCCTATGTGCATATAGGGTATGTGGGAACTTTTTAAACTTTTGGACTACCCTCGAATTCCTTGGATTAGCCCTGCATCTAAAGATTATGAGTTCAAAATATAGGCAAAATATTGGAGTGAAAATAAATTTCATGAGATCTGACGTAGGCCTCATCAACAGGCTGGACTGGGCTAGCCCAATTTACTACTCATAGGCTTGGGCCGGTCTAGGTTGAGTTTTGTTTTTATTGTGTTGGTTGGGGCCGAACAATTTTGATGGAAAATATAGAAAGTCCAAGCCCATCAACGGGCCGAGACGTATTCAAATGGAGTTTTTTTTTTAAAATATAAAAACTACATAAAAATGGAGGAATATGCTAAATATTGATTAAATATATTTAAAGTTAAACTTCATAACAGTAAGAGTTAGTAGTGTAGTGGTAAAGATACAGTTACAACATAACGTATCATTGAAGTCTTTCTGAAAATTGGAGATATTAGAAGCTGTTAAAAAAAGAAGAAAAAAAAAAATTCATAGCAAATTTGTATGATTATTCGAAGGACAATGATGTGACAATTGTTTTGAAATAATGGACCATTGGAATTGGGATGTGGGTCCACACAACTCACAAGAATAAGTAGTGACAAATAATAACCATAAATGGGAATAGGGCCGGCCCAAACTATATTGGGCCTAAAGAGAAAATCATATATGATGCTTTCTAATATATTATTTAAAATGAACTTAAGCAAGATCTAAGACTTTTAGAAAGTAATATTAATAAATTAGACAACCTATGTGATTAGCATTTTCTTAGATCAGATGAGGCATTAGTGACGACATAGCACAAACAACGGCGCTTTTGAGACCAGTAACCGGGGGTTTGACGTTGGTACATTTGGAGATAAGAGGCCCTGGCCTCCATAATAGGTCAAGTCAATGTCAGTCAAACTCCACATTCTCACAAGGTACCCCCTTGTTGAATACAAGCTTAATTGCAAGTGGAGTGAAAGTTGAACCCCTTTATGTTTTTAAAGCTCACATTGCTGATCTTAACTTTCCACGGAGGCTTTATATGAACAATCCTCAAACGAGAAATATTTTTTATATATAAATTTTGGTCTTGCCGCTTGTGAACTTGAGAAGTGGAATGTGAGCAAAAGGCAGCTCAAATGATAGAATCATCTACGAAAGCATTAGAAATAAGATATGATTTGTGGTTAGTGATGGGAGTGCTTCATTTTGATTCCGACACTAGCTGGTATACACAAACAACAACACATGTATAGCGAGACTTAAATGTGTTTTCTACGGAAAAAAGTAACTTTATGAACTCAAAGTTTCCAAAAATCTGGGGCCATAATGAATTCGGAAATAATAGGGTACGTAATATTCTTTGCAAATTATGATACAAACCTAATATGTGTGTAGCAAGAAACCAAAGAAATGTTCAAAGAAAGACAACCTTCCATTTGCAACTAATACACGCATGCACACACATACATATATATATACATATGTGATTTTCGTTTTAGGCCCCATATGATGTTGGATTGGCCCTGATTTGTTGGGTCGGCTCTAATTATTGGGTCGGCCCTGATTATTAATATAACTTGATATGAAACATCAAGATAAAATTAATAGTTTAGGGTGATTTAATCAGCAGCATACATCGGAACACAAGCTTCTGTTCATACATAAGGAACTAATTCTTAAGCGGCTTAATATAAATTTCAGACGCATAACTCTGAGTGCTCATGCTTTTCTTAACGATGTTGTTACTTAACGGTTAAGGAGTAATAAACTTTCCTTCTCATCTATTTACTAATTCTTGGAAAGAAGAAAGAAGAAATAGATCAATTACCATCGCCGCCTATGCTACCTCCACCACTGGTGGAGATGAACTAGACGACTCTCTTCCCCCTGCTTCCACTTAGAACCGGCCATGTCATATTTAACATGGACTTCTACTTATTTCTCAAATGTAAGTTCTTGTATAGCACCAGGACTTAAGAGTTTTTATTTAGGATTCTTATCAAGGACACTATGATTGCACAGTTTTAGAACCTTGTTTGATGTTTCTGGTATATTCGTCCTCAATGATATTATTGGTATATAAATTAACCCTTTAGTCTCTATATACTTGCTTGATTGGCTGTAACATAGCTCGATGGCCTAATGAAACTGACCAATGTGGAGGCATTTTGGGTGACTTTTCATCGTTGATGCATAGGCAATTAGTTATGGTTTAGTAGTTTATTTCTTGTTGTACGATGAGATGTTTCCAATTCAAATTCTCTCACCAAGGTTACCTATGCTTATGTCATGCCCTAGCCTGCAAGTAACATTTGTGACACTGATTTGGCTACTGTACCCACTGTCACCAATGAAAACACAATTATCTCTAGTTTCAATGTTTGTATCTGTAATGTCGATATGGATTCCATTTTTGTTGGAATGTGACATTTTTACACCCTAGAACAGTAACGTGAATTCCATTTTGATTGGCTGAACACCCTCAATATATGAAATCAATTACAAGCTTATTTTATGTTGTAATGCCTTGGGAGAACTTGCATTCGAGTTCAGCTTACTATCCAATAAATTAATTCATAAGTTGTATATAATGACAGTTTAGGTCAATCATATAGCCAGCTAGAGCCGGCACAACACCAAAAGAGGCTAATTAAGGCAAGAATTACACATGAGGTTTTCTAATTTAATATTTAAAATGTAATTAATCAAAAGTTTGAGCTTCCAACCGAAAGCTATTAATTTTTATATTAATGTTTCATATCAAGACATTAATAATTAGGGCGGACCCAGCAACAAATGGGGCATAGGGCTAAAATAACACATTAGGACTTTCTGATTGCTTATATTTGAAACTTTTAAGTGCAAACTATTAACTTTGTATTGATGTTTGTAGAGGCTTTTGCTCAAGGTATAGCCAAGCCGTGCTTGCCTTGGGATTGGGTCTGTCTTGATGGGAAACGACATGGCATGTCATGTATTTGTGGAATGTGTACCACTAGGAAGGTCGCCCATGGTGTAGTGTTCAATTTTTGGTGAGGATTTTGGGTACACCTAGGTATATACACCTTCTATCTCATACAAGGTGTTACAAAATATAAGAATGAATCATCCATATGATCCACCTTAGTGTACCCAAGATTTTCTCACAATGCCATGTCATATTCTCCAAATTTATTATCTACTTTTGGCAAGTATGCAACATGGCTGCAGACGCGATGGCAACTCTGGCCTCTTCTTCCTCTTTGGGTCTTAATGCTAATGAGTAATGAAAGCTCTGCCTGACTGTTGTCTTCTAGATTTCTAGCCTCCTCGTTACTCTTTTGTACTTCCTTTAAGTATTCAAATCTTTTTTATACAATTGCTAGAAAATAATAAGAAATTTAAAAATTCATAAAAATAAGAATATTTATTTATCGGTAAAATGGGGTATGTGAGCACTTTTCACTTGGAACTCTCGAATTCTTTAAACCGGTCCTGCATGTAACTATTACTAAATAAAAGAGCACGAAACAAGAATGAATCTGTAAATATTTCCTATATTAAAATGCTGCAAATATTTAATTGTAAATTTGACCTAGCTATCAAAGCATACTCCATTAAATTATGTATGAGGACCACGTGTGGAAACTTACATGCGTAGGAAGTGTATGTCATACATGTATATATTGAATGATTTTCAACACTGTTGGTGGTCGTGATGGGGTGCGTTGAACAGTGCCATATTGAACGGTCTGTATCGAATTCAGAAAATGACTCAAGAACAAAGCATGCAGTCAAAATGCATTAAGGGACCAAGCCCAAGAAAATGAGTCGAAGGGCTCACAACAAACTGGTAGAAGAGTCAAGAGCAAACTAACAAAAAAGAAACAAAGGAAACCAACAAGAGCCAAAAGACTCACAGCACACTAACTCCATGGTTAGGAGAACAAAAACAAAGAAAGAAGAAAGAAGAAAAAGATTACACATAAGGAACATTCCATCTCCTAGTAGACAGAGCATTGGAAGGGCAGTGTTTAAACTTTAAAGTACGGAGTTTACTACGGATCAAAGAGAAAATATGGTCAGAAACTATACCAGGCGGTTTCCTGGCATTACCAAAAAGTTTATTATTTCTTTCAATCCACAAATAGTAAGTTGAGATAGCCAGAGCTAATTTCCTAGTAACCTTAACCAAAGATTTTCCCCTCCACAAAGCAGCAACCGCACTAATAAGGGTAGGCCAGGACGAAGAACTCCACACAATACATGCAATACATGTTAAACGCCTCCAAATCACAGCACTAAAAGAGCACTTGAAGAACAAATGATCATGAGTCTCAACATCCACCCGGCACAAAACACACAAGATGGAAGTAGGGTTAGAGTACCGGGAAATACGATCTAAGGCAGAGAGTTTAGATTGGAGAGCCAACCAAAGAACAAAGCTAAATCTAGGAATAGTGCCAGGACACCACACAACATGGGACCAGGGACAAACTGGACCAATCACCCTAATTTTGTTCCATAATGAAGAGACAGAATACTGACCATTAGTGGATGTATTCCACACAAACTCATCAGAGGCAGGGAAGCTTACTTGGCATGAGGAGCTAGCCCGCTGGATAAGCCAGAGATCATCAATACCAAAAAGAGACCAAGACCATTGCACATTGGCCAAGACCGAGGAAAGACGAGCTTTCAAGTGGATTTCAAAAACCTGCACAATAGAGCTACCAAATCTATCATGAAGATAACCCAAATGACTCCAGCAATCAAACCAAACATAAATGTCATCTCCATTGCCAATATTTTCCTTGATGAAAGGTTTAATAATACTACACATAGCCAAGAGCGACTACCAGTTCGAAGAACAAATGCTAGGAGCATTCACTTCCCAGAAACTATTATCACCAATGTAGTACTCCTTAACCCATCTTACCCAAAGGTTATTACCGCCCGGAGCAAACAAATACCAAATGAATCTAGCCATTAAAGTAATGTTTTGAAGAGAAATACTTCGAATACCTACCCAACCTTCCTTCATGCTTTGGCAGACAAACTTGTTTCCATGCCACTTTGGCATGATAGGATCCAGCAACATGCCCAGAGTAAAGGAACCGACGAAAGATACGCTCAATGTCCCTACAAACCCTTTTAGGTATAAAAAATGGGAAGCCCAAAAGACAACCACACTACATAAAACAGACTGAATAAGGACCAACCAATCATCAAAGGAAAGCGAACGATGCTCCCACCCACGAATACGATTCTCAACCTCTTCAATAAAGGCAGCACAATCCTTAAAACTCAAGCGCGAAGTGATAAGGGGAACACCAAGGTACCTCACCAGTAACAGTCCATGAATCACACCAAAGCACTCACGAAGGTATGAAGCCCTCTTATTACTCATTTCAGAACTGTAAATACAGCTCTTGTCAAGATTAGGCACCAATCCCGAAATAGAAGCAAAATCATTTTAAGTAGCTTTCAGGATAGGAACAGAGATCCCATCACTATGAGGAAAAAAAAAGTGTCACAACGCCAATGATAATGAAAAGAAAGAGACAAAAAAATACGTGAAAGAGACAAAAAAATACGTAGGTGCATCATACGAGAGAAGACCTTCATAACAATGACAAAAAGATATGGAGACATAGGATCCCATTGCCTAAGACCACTATGACCCGAGAAGAAACCAGCCAATTCCCTGTTAACAACAATAAAGAACTTAGCCGAAGAAATACAGGCCCGAATCCAACCCACCAACAAAGGGGGAAAAATGAAAGGTAGAAAGGGACATAAGGAGAAATTCCCAAGAAACCGAATCATAAGCTTTAAGAATATCAACCTTAATCGTACACCTAGGGTGACATGACCCAACGTGAATACACAAGAACAGTACACTCTGGTCCTGCTCCCGTCTGACAGAAACGTTATCAGATATGGGATACACCTAGGTTTTCTCAAGATCCAGGTCATTACATAGGGCTACCCGAGTTGAGATGATAGCCACGCAACAACTCTTGAAATAACAAAATGTTATCACCAATACGCTACACACTCACAAAGGCAGACTGATTGTGACAAATAATAGATGGCAACACAACCTTCAACTGATTGGCAATAATCTTCATAATAATTTTATAAGTAGTGTTGCAACACGAAATAGGCCTAAATTCCCCCATGCAAGTAGGGTTTTCCACCTTGGGAATTAAGGCAATGATTGTATAATTGGTTTCCCCCAACAACTTAGAAGACCGAAAGAACTCCAAAATAGCCCTAGTAACATGAGAACCCACCATGCTCTTTGAAAAAAAAAAAGTATTAAAGCAATTAGGGCTCGGGGCCTTATTATCCTTCAAATTGAAGCACACCTTCTCAATCTCAAAAATAGAAATAAGCTTACAAAGATCGAATCCCTAGGAGTGTGAGACCACACTAGAAAGTAGACCATCAAACCCTTGAACATCACTAACAACCCCAAATAATCCCTAAAAGTAACGAATAGCCTAAGTCTTCAACCCAGAAGGCTCTACCACAACAGAGCCATCATCACACTCAATAGAGGCAATACGGTTGCGATTAATACGTTTCTTGATCACCTTATGAAAATAACTCGAATTACTATCCCCTTTATCCAACCAATTAATTTTTTTAATAAATCCCACTCCTAGGAAAGAAGGACAGGGTCAAAAGGGTTACCAGAGAGACTAACCTAATAAGCATCCAAAGCCAATTTAGCATCCCTGACAGCCATAGTAACATCAGCCTCAAGCCGTCGGTTAAGGCCTTTAAGCTCAGCTCTCACCATCCTCAACTTGCATGCCAATTGGAACTGACAAGTCTCTATAATATAAACACTAAAAACCCTCTGCACAATAGGTAAAAACTCAGGATGATCAACATAAAAATTAAAGAACTTGAAAGGGTGTCTACCAGAGTGCACATAAATATCAATATTAAGGAGGCTAGGACAATGGTTGGAGGATCCCCACTCCAAGAAGGATGCAATGCAAGAAGGAAATCGATTTAACCATTCACGATTAATAAGAACCCTATCCAAATTCCTAGAAACCCTTTAAACCCCACTCGATTATTATGCCAAGTAAAGAGTCGACCCGAAAACTTCAAATCATCAAGATAACACCGTTCAATGCAATCACCAAAATCTCGCAAAGAGTTGTTCCAAGATAGGTTTCCCCCCTCATCTTCACTAAGAAACTTGCAAACATTAAAGTCACCCAATAGCGCCCAAGGCTCATCCCTGACCAAGTTGCAAACACCATCCAAATCACTCCATAAGACTCGTCCACCGGCCTCAGAATTAGAAGCATACACGAAAGTTACAAAGAAATAGTGATGAGAACCCACAATTGACACTCGCACAAGAATGAATTATGAAGATTCATCCACCACAGATAAAGACAACACAAGGGGATCCCAACCAACCCAAATACGACCTAAAGAATGGCTAGCAGAGTTATCCACAGACTCCCAATTATTAAAGACATCTGACTTAATACAATCACTATTCATACCTCTCACCTTTGTTTCCAGCAAACCTACCAAACATAAACGATTAGAACGAATAAAATCTTTTACCTCCAATTGACGAGAAAGGTCATTAAGACCCTTCACATTCCAACAAGCAGTATAAATCATGTGACTTTGGCAGTGGATGTTTCTCGAGAGCCATCACGCCCTCGACCAACAATGCACCCATTTTGGCATTCATCCATCGTATGTGGCTTAGACGAACGATTCTTTTATTTTTTTTTATTTTTTTCTTCTTTAGAAACCCAAAGCTTAAGGGACCAGCACCCATGGCGATAGCAGCCCTTTGCTGACAGGCTACCATGACCGAAGCATCATGTTCACTGTCAGAGGACTCCGACTCAGAGGAGATAAGAGGACATAAATGATTAGGAGAAAAAATTGTTTTAATGAAAGGAGGAACCGCCCAATTATTAGTTACCTTGCCCAATTTGGGCTTAATTTTGACTACCCCCACAAGGGTCATAGGATTGACAAGAGCATCCAAACCAGATTGGGGATGACGAGAGTGGGCACCCATATCCGACTTGGGTAGAGAGACAACTTCATCTAACCCCACACAGACGGGGGAGAACAACTAAGACGGCCCATTACTAGGAATGGCCTTAAGAATAGGCTCATTACCACAACCTTGCCCATCACCATTATGGATCACAGGCACCGGCTTGCATGAAGAATACGACGCCAAAAAAGCGAACACAAACCACATATCCTTGGACAATTCTCATACTCCACTTTCACTTCAAACACCCTCGGAATTTCCCCCACCTCATTTGGAGAAAATAAAATGTCGAGAGAATTAATGAGGGGCTTCAAAGCATCAACCTCCACACAAATACACATAAAATAAATTTGCTTCCGAGACTCAGTTAGCGAATCAACATACATGGGCTTACTCACCGCACTTGCAATATGACTATAACCATTCGAGCACCAATACTCCAACGGGAGATTAAAAAACTTAACCTATAAGGGAACCTTAGCATGCACATACTTGAAAAGGATCATGCCCGGTTTCCATCGAGAAAGAAATAAAGAACGTCCTGCCAAATGCCACGGTCCTCCTTCCAAAACCCGGGCACAAGACATATCATCCAAAAAATTTAAAAATAGAAACCATTTCCATTTGCAAGAACTTCCACCAATCCTTTATTTGACCAGATTTTTCTAGCAAGAGTATTAACCACACTAAAGGGCAGATGATTTTCAATGAAATAACCCACCCAATAGAGTTGTCACTCCAACGCAGCTAAATCTGTAGCCTCGGGGGGAGGAGAGACTACTTTAGGACCCTCAATAACTTTGGGCTTATAGAACTTCAAGCGCGGATTAGTAGAAACGAATCCACCCAACCCATTAGTGACTTTAGCGTAGGTAGCCTTAGCCCTCACCACGGATTCAGCCTCCGAATTACCAACCGCTGGCGAAGGGATAAGACAATTGTCCCCAACAGGCACAACAACTAACTCATCGAAAGAGGCATAGCCAGCAGACATTGGCTTATCCAATATACCAGTTGTATTAACCTGGCCAACCACAGCACCATCACCAACATGAAAGGCTGACCCGGAATGGTTCCATCAGCAGAACAAACACCGTATGAGAGATCAGATGGGCCGCTAGGAAAAGAGGCAAGCTTAGAACACAGAGAGCCATGCCCCTCCAAGCCCCGCATAGTCTAAGGGCTCACACCACCACCCATCTCTTGGTTTAAGAAGATACCATTAAGTATTCTTCCATTGACCAATCGCGAACAATAGCCCAGAGTCCCAGAGCAAGGGGAAGAAAGAGGTTGGTTGAGGGGTTCGGAAAAAGGGAGATTGGGTTTGAAAGTGGTTGGTTGGAGGGTTCGGGAAAGGGGAGATAGGGGGACCATCAAATGATAAAAGGGATTTATCCATGGAAGGAGAAGAGGATAAGAGAAAATATGATGTAAAGAGGGGGGGACTCGATAAAACTTCTTCACCGACAAAGCATGTAGTATTGTAGTACGGTGGGTGGATGATAATGAAAGGAAGAAACGTTCCTTTCACTATTTACTTTTTAAGCATGCATGTAATAAAATGTACCAATAGTTTCACTCCACACATGTCCCGATCTTACGTATTTTAGTTAAAAAATAAATTTTCAAAAAACTATTCAAAAATGATACGGTTGTTCACATATTGAATACAAGTAATTGAAGCAATTCGGATTTTGGAATTCACCAAGGGTATGAATCGATGAGAAATTTTAAGTTCCATGGCAGTTAGGTAAAATTAGTTAAAAATAAGGAACTTCAAAATTTTACAAAATTTGCAAATGATTAGATGTGTTACTTTGGAAATTCTTTATTTAGTAGATTGTTATGCTCATATGGTTTATGTGCTTCTATATTACTTGTTGTTGATGCAGAAATCGTCTAGTTCTGTGAAATTTCTTCTCGATCCCTACACACAATAACAAAAATCAAACGGGGTTAAGGCTGAATCCCGGGGGGTGGTTCAACCGTAAATGCTCCGATACTTAAGTCAGTTTTCTGAGAAAATAAACCGACAAAGTTTTTGCAGGAGTTTTTTATTACCTCTAGAAGTGAGATAAAGTCTTTTGTTTATAGTGAAACCTTGAGAGTCACCGGAGCGTCTGATTGGTTGAAGGAGAAGGTATTAAATAAGTGATTGTACCGAGTTAAATCACTTATTTATTAATGAATAAATAATTCGCTGGGAAGTTATTTATTATCGGCATTGATCTGATTAATTAATATATTTAGCTGGTAAATATATTGAATTAATGCGGAGATCGTAACATGTCGATGTCAATTTTACCAAGGGTAATATTGGCATTATGAGAATTGTTGGTCACGTGGCGGCTCCAAAATATTCCGGTAATTTATTGTTCCACAAATGCCCTCACATCGCTTAGGAATTCAAGTAATCCTAAGAGATGTAATTTTCATGTGGTTCCAGTAAACTACATTTTAATATTTTTGTATGGGAGTAGGACTCCTCTTTCCCGGATGTAGTTGGAGATTGACCTTGTCTTTGTTCCAAAAGGAATTCTTTGGGCTAGTAGTCCTGCTTTGAGTTGACTTTGCAAGCCCAATTAACCACTAGGGTTTGTTTAATTTTCTTTATTTAAATGAGAGCATGTGGCTCTTATTTTTATAAAGAAAAACAAACCCTAATACTGCTTTATTGTTGAAGGTGGCTGTCTGACATCATCAACCTGCTGCGGTGGAGAATTTGGGAGCTGCAGTTTGTAAAGGTGGAAGTCTCTTCATTTTTTCTAGCCTTTGTTTTGTTGTTTTTTTTTACAAACCAATCTTCGTCAAATAGAGATAAAGGATAAAGATGTGTGCTTGACCTGTTGGAAAAGAGAGAAAATTCTATGAAGCTGATTTTGGGGAATGTCTAGAGGTCTGCTGCAAGGTTTGGTAGGTGGGCCCATACTACAGGGCATATCGGCATGCCTACTTGACTATACCACATGTGCGCGCCAAGCGCGGCTCAGTCGCTGGGAGAGAGAGGCCATCTAACTGGCTGTCACGACGACGAGACAGGTGTGTCCTATGGCGCCAGTTACGGGAGGCGCTGTTTCTGAGGATGGGACAAGCGGTCCAGCTTGGCCGGTTATGCGTGCTGCAGAGGTGGGGCAGGCGGGCCCCATGCGGAAGACAACTGCAGTTTTTACTCATGTCAAAGATGACATTTTGTACCATTTGTATATAATTGTTTTTTTTTTTTTACTTTTTCTCTTTTGCTTTGCCGCCATCAACAAAAACCTTCATGCTTTTGATGTAATATATATATATATATATATATAAAATAAAATATATTATACGTTTATATATTTTAATATATATAAATGAATATATATTCTTTTGTTCAGCTTCAATTTTCTGCAGATTTTGAGAGCTGTGGATGCCCGATTGCAATTATTTTAGTGATGGTGCACTATACTTTTCGAGATGATCATTTCGAGATGATCATTTCAAGATGCATGAAGGCATACTTTTCACGGGGTCACGAAGAATTCATTTTTATGGTACGACCTTCATAAGACCATCTGCTGGCATTTCCAGGACTTGTTGGAGCTTCCGATTTCAAGAGATAACGGATTTGACATCAAGACGTTCCTTTAGTTGACACGCTTGTGGTGCTTTGCGGATAGAAGAGTTTGGCGCATTGGTGGACTTGTCATCTTCAAGTGCGGGTGGAGCCAGCATCAAGACCTTCAGTGGGTGAGGCGCGAAGTTCCATGACTTGAAATGTGACTAGTCACAAGGCGATGCGAACTCCAGCTTCGGGGCACGGCGCGCTACACTGCGGTGAGGGTCATGTTATGGTGCAAGTCGTGGTGCAGCAAAGTGCAAGGCGAGGTGCAGTAGAGTGCAAGGCGAGGCAAGGTGCAACTACAAGGTGAGACATGCTGCAAGTGCGAGGCGAGAAATGCTGCAAGTGCTAGGCGATGCATGGTGCAACTACAAGGCGAGGCATGCTGCAAGTGCGAGGCTAGGAATGCTACAAGTACGAGGCGATGCATGGTGCAGCTACAAGGCGAGACATGCTGCAAGTACGAGGCGAGAAATGCTGCAAGTGTGAGGCTATGCATGGTGCAACTACAAGGCGAAGCATGCGGCAAGTGCGAGCCGAGGAATGCTGCAAGTGCGAGCCGAGGAATGCTGCAAGTGCGAGGCGATGCATGGTGCAACTACAAGGCGAGATGTGCAAGTGCGAGGCGAGGAGTCCCATCACTTGGAGTGCGACGTATCACAACCCAGCATGAGGCTTGTTCCAGATGCAAGGCAATGTGTGTTGCAGCTACAAGGCGAGATGTGCTTCATCTTCAAAGCAAGGCTTCCCATGACGCGAGGCAAAGTGCATGTGGTGCGATGAAGTAACTGAAGCTTTCCAAGGAGTTGCTTTGGATGACGGATGACCTTCCAGAGACTTGACCTTAAAGGCCTTGTTGAGCTCAGAATGGAGTGGTAACAAGGTGGAGCATGGAGGATCGATCATGCCCCCCTGCAAAGCTCGAGATGTTGCACATCATCGCCTAATTGAAGAAAGAGAGCTTGGAGATGCCATCTTCTAGACGCTGAAGCCAAGTGGCATGAAGACATATAGCACCAAACCCTCGTTTCATCTTGGAGTTGAAAGACAAGCTGCTTTGTAGCCGTGGCAGAGTCAGGCGGTGGTGAAGTTTCTTTTGTGAAGCCAATTATGCCAAGCAAGCAATGTTGAGGAGGTTGCCCCCATTGCTTGAAGAAGGCCATGGATGATGTGTCACTGGAAGTCCACGATGGGATGATCGAAGGCCTCCAAGGCTTGCTCATAGGTTGATGGAGAGACTCTAAGGTCGTGCCGGTCCTGATGATGAGCTTCATGGTTCTTCTTGGCTAGTAGCTTGATCTTAGCGTTGAATATATGTTTGAGCATTCAACTTGAGAATTTCCAACTTCTTTAATTTTCATTAATAGAAGCCTTCCATTTTTTAATGTTTTGTGATTTTCAGAAAATTTGACCTTTATGCAGTAATTTTGGTATTTTGACTTCGTTTTATCTCTGAATTGAGTGTTGTTGGTGGGGTTGGAAAGCTAAGTTCCATACCTTTCTACTGCCATCAAGCTTATTCCAAGACGATCCGAATTGAGCCTTGTAGGATTGGTCGAATCTTGTGCTCGTTCGCTGGTTCATGCAGTTGACCTTTGTGTGCAAAAATGTTCGCGGGGAACTCGTCCCAACTTGGAATTGAGTGAGATCAATGGCGTTGGAAAGCTGACTTCCATATCTCTAAATCCATTGACCATATGTCAGGGTGATCAAAATTTAGTGGTCTATGATTGAATGAATCTCGTACTCGTGCACTGGTACGTGCAGTTGACCTTCGTGTACACAAACGTTCGTTGGGAACTCATCACAACTCGGAATTGAGTGAGATCAACAGAGTTGGAAAGCTGACTTCCGTATTGTTTTATGGCCATCAAGCTCATGTCAGGGTAAACAAAATTGAGCGATCTATGATCGAATGAATCTCGATCCCGTGCACTGAAATTCAGAATTGGACTGCGCATGTTAAAACATTTGCCCATTGTTTGTCATGGCTTGGTGGTTGCCCCTCTCGGTGGGGTTGGAAGCATTTTTTTTTAGTAGCTTTCCAAATCCAACAAGTCAAGTTCTTGGATGGTTTCATGTGCCTCGCTGGGACGAGCCTTGAGCGCTTTGCGTGGCGAAGTCGTGGCGTGGTCCGAATGGTGAAGACTTTGTGTGCTTTGCATGGCAAAGACTTTGAGTTCTTCGCATGACGAAGGCTTGGAGTGCTTCGCAAGGCGAAGACTCGTTTGGTTTTCTTGGCAAAGGCTTAGAGTGCTTCACATGGCGAAGACTTACAATGCTTCGCGTGACGAAGACTTTGAAGTGCTTCGCGTGGCGAAAGCTTAGAGTGTTTCGCATGGCGAAGACTCGAGTGCTTTGCATGGAAAAGTCTTAGTATGCTTCGCATGGCGAAGGCTTCATGCTTTCTAAACAAAAGCGTAGACAATAAGATAATTTCATTAGATGTTGAAACGAAACATCTTGAATCTTATTGAAAGATGCTATATGAGCAAAGTAGGCATTGAACCGAATTTTAATCACAAAATTTATGCCTTTGATGATGACTTGGTCACTGATTCAGTTTCCTGCAAATTGGACTTAGCAATGATGGTGTACACACAGATCATCTTTTGTGCGGGTTCATGGGAGTCTTTTTCTCCGAGACGTTCCATTGGCTTTTTTCTGACATACTCGGTGCAGTGTCCTTCCTTCAAGAGGTCCCGGAGGTATCTTTCGAAGGTCTGGCAGGAACTTATGTTGTGCCCATAGCAAGTGTGATAAGCACACCATTTTGTCTTGTCGGCCCTCTCCTGGTCGCCTTTGACGGGAGCTGGTTTTTCGAAACACGACTTTTCCTTTATCTGATTGTATATTTGGAGGACGGGTACCGAAAATTATGTGGTTGGCCTTGCACCAGCAAACGTATTGGATGACGGGTTCCCTTTTCACTTGTTGGCTTTCTCAACTGAGTTCCCGTGGTGGGCGCCATCATTTGGCTGCGCAAACAACTTTGTGGGATGTCCATCTTCCTCAACGTGGTTGGCGGCATGTGTGATGTTTTTCTCGTCCTCCTAACATGCGTGTCATTCTGCTAGGGATAACATCTTGGTGAGACTTCGGGTGTTGCTCATGACGATGTCGCCGTAGAGCTGGCTCTCCCGCGGTAGGCCCTGCTTGAATGTCATGGCCGCGACGAGATCGCTGCATCCTACGATGCGGGACTTTTCTTCGAAATACCTTCGGATGTATTGCCACAAGGTTTCCTTAGACTTCTTTTGGATGGTGAAGAGGTGGTCATCCCTGACTTCGACGGTGCGAAGCTGCGAGTACTCTTTCACGAAGGCCAGTGCCAACTCTTCGAAGGAAACGATTGACCTCCGGGGGAGATGGTTGAACCATGTCGTCTCTTGACATTGCAGCGAGGCTTGGAAAACTTTGCACATGAGCGCGTCGTTGTGCTTGTGAGGTACCATGACCCCCCGATAGTAATTGATGTGTTTCACTGGATCAGAGGTTCCTTTGTACTGATTGAAGTTGAGAGTTGAAAATCGATGCGGGAACGGCTCTTCCTCAATGTACCTCACGAATGGTGAAGATGATGACGTCTGAATCTGACACCAAAGGTCATCCTCCAAGTCTCAGTCGCGCTGAACACCTTGAAGGCGTCGGTCTAGCATCCTTCGGATGTCCTCAACATGCAATGGACCTTTGTGACGGGGATTTCGCGTCTGGTCTAGTGGCGTTGTCTCCCTCGAGCGTGTTGGCGAGTAGGTCTTGTCCTCCTCGCTGCGATCGTCCGTGCTTCTAGAGTCATGGCGAATTCGTCCATTCAAGTGGGTGCGTGATGCATGGGAGACTGCTTGCTGCCGCTGTGTAACAACCCGTACCTTCGGGAAGGGTATAAATGTAATTTTTGTAAATATTTGTATGAAAGGACAATTTTGCCCTTGTGAATAGTGCGTCAAAAGTTGACTTTTTGATTTACAGATTGGATGAGTGTTGACCATTGACCGTGACGTAGTTTAGGACGTCACGAGTCCGTAGACAGGTGGCAGGTTCAATTCGGACAATTGGAGAAAAAGTTATGACGTTCGAAAGATTGAGGGCGTTACCGTAATTTTGACTAAATGAGGAAAATGTTGACTTTTTGGAGGACTTGTGATTTTTACGTAGACCAAGGACCGTTAGATAGGTCTCGATGTCCTGATTACAATGACAGGCGGCACGCTGTCATCGGACGTCGGACGAAGTAGTTACGGGTCTAGAAAGTGTGAGGGCAAAATGGTAATTTGTACACTAGGGGCATTTTAGTCTTTTTCCCTCAGCCCAATCAGATAAGGGCAAGTGGCAGTAGTGGGCTGAGATATTTTGTGCTGAGACCATGGAGAGTGGACACGTGGGCAGAAGCTAGAGGCTTCTAGGAGAGCCTAAGTGTGCACGGCCACACTTTGTGCACGTTCAAAAATCGTGTAAATGGGCTTTGAACACAGAAAACAGAGGGGAAAACTTGGAGAGGCAGTGATCGATTCAGGGTGTGAGTGAGTGAAGAGTGAATTGAGAGAGTGACAGAGAGACAAGGCTGAGCTGGTGATCGTGTTTTGGTGGAGGATTAGTGCACGGGGACACGACGGCGGACGGCTGGATTTTTGGAGAAAATAGAGAGACGGTGGACTGTGGCGGTGGTTGTGCCGTGTGGTGGCTCGAACCAAGACAGTGGGAGGCTCAGGTGGTTGCAGGGAACCCAACGAACACCGTGGCACGCAGCGGTGCACACGGCGGAGACTGAATCGAAAGGTAAGCTCAATTCCTCTGTTTTTCCCGTGAACTTCAATTCGAAAGTCGTGGACCTAGGGCTAGAGTCGAGGGATTTGGTGGTCGTGGTGAGACTCCTGGAGGTCCCATGAGTCGTTTGGTTGTGGTGCCGTGTCGGGGGACGGCCTGGGGGGCCGGCGGCCAAAACAGGGGCCACGGGCTCAGTTTTTCGAGGGAGAAATCGTGTGGTTTTGGTCCGTGAATTTCAATTGTAAGGACATGGGAAGGTTGCTAGGGACTGGACGATGCTAATGGAGAAGAAAGGAGGAAGAATGGTGGAGGAATCACAGAGAACCGGTCACGCCGGTTCAACTATGTTGAACCGGGTGGCTTGAGGTTGAAGGAGCACTGTAGCAGGCGCGTGAGGCCCACGCGCAGCCACTTTGGGCGGTACGTGGAGGCGCGTGGGGATGATTCCGGCCAAGCTTCCAACATGGTTTTGGTTCTAATTGTCATAAAGAATCCATTGGTATGATTTCCGGGTTGATCGGACGGTGTTATGAGGTAGTTCGGGAATCCGGACGGTTTAGGGTTTAAGATTAAAATATTAATAAATTCCCGAAAATTTGGGGAAATTAAGGTTAGTATCCTTGATGTATTTGTGACCCTATTTGGTACATATTGATAGGACGGGAGACGCCTGAGACGGTCGAGGAGCGCACGGAGCGCGATTGACTCGTTCTGATTCGTGAGTGGACTCTTTCTTTCTTTACGAGCATGCCTAACTGTTTTATTGATGTTTTATGATATTAAATATGTTTCCATGCTCCTTAATGATGATTATATGTGGTTGGTATGTTTGCACGTTTTTCGAGACATTTTCGGGATTTTGCACGTTTTCCGAGGAAAAGCTAGTTTTCGGATTTTGATGCCATACTTAGGGATTTCAATCTATAAGTGTTTTCTGATGATGATGAATGGATTATGAAACATAATTTGTGATTAAATGTGGTTTTTGGTTTAAAAGTGGATTTCCGGATTTGGGTTCGGAATGTCGGTTCTGAATGCCGGAAGGGCTTCGAACCGGGGATTTCGAATTCGAGTTTGGCTATAGATTTAGAATTGGTTTTACATTGAATTTGGATTGGATTTGCTGGATCTGGATATTGGGTTTAAAGACCCGGATTCTGATTGACGGGGGACGGGCCCGGATTGAGTTTAAAGACTCGGGAGTTTAAAGACTCGGACATTTATGATATTACCCCCGTAGGCCTATTGAGTTTAAAGACTCGGGAGTTTAAAGACTCGGAATTACATATTGAGGCCTGGTTGAGTTTAAAGACTCGGATAGACCCAGCAGGTTTGATCGTAAAATGATACCTTGATATTCACGTTTTATGATGCCGTTTTATAGTGTTTCTGTTTCTTATGATGTTTTACGTTATGGTTTTCTAATATGTAGTTGGGCATGCATGTTTTCAAAACGGAGGGAACAAATGTTATTATCGTTTTTCCTTAACTTTGATATGATGATAAACTGTTTTTGAAACCTTTATTTTCTTTAGTCCACTCACACTTTTGGTTTTAAATTTTCCCTCCAAGTCGTGGTGATAGCGTCGGGGTGAACGTTGAGGCAGGAATCGAGGCATAGAGCTTACGACGTTCTTCCGTTGCCAGACTAGCATAGTAGGATTTTGTGCCCATTTTGTAGGACTATGCTCTGACTTACAGTTGTATTATATTTACTCATTCGTCTGATAATTCTGCTTCTAGTAGATTTGAGGTTATTTGGTACTTTGAGTGTGATTGTCAGACGGGAGCAGGGTTCGTCCCGGGTATCGAAGCGATATTTGGGACGGGTCATGACACGCTGGTTGTTACGTGGGTACTCAATGCACGAAAGTGCTCCAGGGTGTCCTCCGAGTCACTCTCGTACTGGAGGCCTCTGCCCGTCTTGGCATTTTGCTCTGGGGGTGCAGCTTTCTTTCCCTAAGTCATTTAGCGATGTATCCCGGGACATTGTCTAGCGGTGAACATGCTCTTTTTCGGCGCGTCTTGAGGCGTCCCCTGGCGCCTCGCGAGGTCCATTGCACTTCTCAGAGGTTCTGGGTGTCCCGATGTCCCCCAAGAGTTGTTGCAAGAGCTTCGATTAGGCTCGAACTTTGTTGCTTAGCTGCTCGACTTGCTGTGTCAGTCCAAGGCGCGGAAGTGACCCCCTAGGTGTTTGCTCATGACAAGTAGCACGTCAGAGCGCACGTCGCGCGCCTTCAGACAGATGCGACGAACCATGTCTCCCCAGTACCTGGGTGTTGGCCTGCGGGTTGCGCAGGGCGTTCAAGTGTCTCCTTAGGTCCAAGTCGGCAGGGAGCTGATTCAGGACTCTTAGAGATGTTTCTCCCGCTAGCAGCCCGTCTGTTTGTTGAAAAAATGATGCGCCTCCCCCCGTCGTAGGTGGGGGGTTCAGGGTAGCAGCAGCCTTACGGAACGTTCCAAAATTGAACATAGGTGTCCAATCCGGCCTTCCGAACGATAGGTGAATTGATGCGTGGCGCGGGCCGTAATAAATAAAAGTTTGTAATTTAGAGTATTTTGGCGAAAAGAATCTTCCCGATCGGAATTATAACGAAGAAAATTATGGACGAATTTCGGTGAATATTACTAAATTAACTAAATAAATTAATTAATTTTTATTTTGCAGCCCAGCCCAATCCATGCAGCCCAAATCCGTGCAGGCCCCGGCTGCCACAGCCCAACGGTTTAAAGTAGAAGTAAAATTAAGTATTTTAATTATTTTTACTTGTTTTATTTATTTTATATTTACAACTCCTTTTCAAAACCCCCCTTTTCAATTCTTTATTCTTTATTCTTTTATTCTTGTATTCTTTTAATTCTTTATTCTTTCATTATTTTTATTATTTTTAATTCTTTTTAATTCTTTTATTCTTTGAATCCTTTTTTATTTTTTTTATTCTTTTATTCTTTGATTCTTTTTTATTCTTTATTCTTTTATTCTTTTATTCTTTTAATTCTTTATTCTTTTATTTTCTTTATTCTCTTATTCATCTATTCCTTTAATTTATTAGTTCTTTGATGATTTAATTCTTTTATTATTTAATTCTTTTATTCATTATTCTTTTATTCATTTCCCACTAACACATTATAATGTTCCCCTAATTTCCCCGGTTAAGAAACGATCCCTATTTACCAATACTACATCTACACAAAAAGGGTTTAAAATTGCATAACACTCAGATTACATGTTTAATTTAATGCGTAGTTTGGGCGTAGTCAATTTTTTGGCGCCGTTTGCCATTTAACTTTTGGCGCCAATTTTTGGGCGTAGTTTGAGTTGCATTTAACTTGTCAATGATATAAATGAACGGAAATGAATATGTTATGGCCATAAAGATAATCACTACAACTTGAAATTTGTTTTGTTAATATTTTGTGATTAAGTGTTTATAACTTGAAGATAATGCATGTAAATTTGGTACATAAGCAAGCATGATAAGATAAGTATGAATCATATGAACCTTATGTGAGCTTTAGAACTTTATATACATCTTTGATGAGTGATTTCATAAGTTCTTTGTTTAAAATTGATATACACATTGCCTCATAACTGCTTGCCATAGCTTTTTAATGAACTCTAGAGTACTAGAACTTATTCAATGTGATTTTTCAAAGCTTTTAAGTCAATAAACTCTCTGATTTTTGGATATGATTAAGGGCATTAGGGTTAACACCACAAATTCAAAAACATCCATGTTTCCCTATTTTGTGCGGCAACAAGTTGCGACCCCCTTAGTTTTAACCCTTTCGAGCCCACCGTTAAGCCTTTCTTTCATCACCATGATTATCTAAAACACTTGAGCTTAGTATAGACATCCTTTACCCTTGTTCCAAGAAACTCGGTTGAAGATATAAAGATTGTGTAAGGAGAAAATGATGATGTTTTGAAAAGACCTTTTATGTGAATTATTTGGATTTACCGACTCAAGCTTTATTGTATTGTTGACACATGTTATTACCTTGATATTAAAAAAAAAAAAAAAAAAAAAAAATCAAAAAAAAATCAAAAAGAAAAAAATCAAAAAAAAAAAAAAAAAAAAAAAAAAAAAAAAAAAGGTTGAGTCTCGATCAAGGTAATAAGGTTTGGTTATGTAATGTTTTGAGTTAAGTCCCTTACATTTGTAAAATCCGACACAAAGAATGACTATGAGGCCCAACATGATGAAATTAGGGCCTATGTTTGAAAGGATGGATTACTGACATCATTGCACTAAGGTTGGGAAGCTATGATTACGTTTTGGGAGTCTATTGAGTCTTGGAAACGAATTGAAGCACCACTTGTTCCTATATATTCCTTGCCTCTAAACTTAGCCCCATTACAAACCTTTATAAAGACCTTATGATCCTTTAAGATGGTAAATTTTGATTAGTGGAGTCAATCACTTGAGTAAGCTTATGGTTTTGGTTTCATTTGTGCAAGTATGTTTTGTTTTTTATCTTGAGGGTGTTTGTTTTGAAATTTTTGCAAAAAGTACTTCATTTCGATTATGTGAGTATTTCTCACATACTTTGAGTGGCAAACACAAACCCTTACAAAATTGAGTGAATTTATGAGTGCATATCCTTGTGAGTTGATTCATACTTGTTTTTATTCATGTTGAGATCCATTTCACCATATTTTACTCATTATCTTACTTGTTAAAACATTTTGTTACAATGTATTAACTCTTGAATTTCCATATGCTTAAACGCTTTAAGTGAAAAATCTTTTATGCCATGATTGTAATAATGAAATATTGAGACAAATGGTTAAAGGTTACTTGTATTGATGTTTGTAGTTTAATTTTTAGTATTTGCTAGGGACTAGCAAAGTTTAAGTGTGGGGGTATTTGATAGGTCCTCAAATAAGCATTATTTTATATTATTTTATACCCTTTATACTTGACTTTTAATATTTAAATATTAAATAAATAGATAAAATAATTTATTTTGTGTTTATTTTTGTTTAAAATAAATAAAGTTTTGTAATTTAGAGTATTTTGGCGAAAGAAATCTTCCCGATCGGAATTATAACGAAGAAAATTATGGACGAATTTCGGTGAATATTTACTAAATTAACTAAATAAAATTAATTAATTTTTTATTTTGCAGCCCAGCCCAATCCATGCAGGGCCCAATCCGTGCAGGCCCGGCTGCACAGCCCAACACTCGCCAGGGGCCCCAGCCCGCCACATCCACCAGCCCAGCACGCCAGGCCCAGCCCGCGTCAGTCCTTCCTCCAGCCCAGCGGACCCGTCGACAGGCGCTGGCCGATCTGCTGTTTCCTCCATTCGGCGCGCGCTTGTCGATCTCCCAGGCACCGTCTCAGCAGCAGCCCGCCGAGCTCCAGTTCCTTCATTCAGCAGCCTCCAGCCAAAATTCCATTCCTCTTTTCAGGCAGCTCTCTGCTGAATTTATTTCCAGCAGCTTCCACCCAATTTCCACCCAACTTCCACCCAAATTCCTTCCACTTTCCAACCCAATTTTGCAAACTTGACAACTCAAAACCACTTCTAAACATCATCACTAATCTTTATTACTCATCATTCCATTATTTAAACATTTTTTATTGTATTTGTTTTATGTATTTTTGATAGCTTTTTCCACCTATAAATAGGGCTTCAATTCTTGTATTTTGGGGAGTCCCCAATTAGTTTCATTCTTCCATTTCTTTCTTAGTTCTTAGTTCTTAGTTCTTAGTTCTTAGTTTAGTTTCTTTTATTTCTCTCTTTTGAGAGACAATTTTGGGGGACCATTTTTAACTTCTTGTAGATTTTCTTATTAATTAGCTTTCTTTTAATTTCTTGTTCTTAATTTATGTTATTTTTTATTTTTCTTAATTTCATTTCTTCTTTACTTTGTTTCTTGTGATATTTTCTTTGAGATCTCTTAAAACACATTTTTATGCTTTCCTTAAGAAATACCTAGGCCAAAGTAATTCTAAGGCAATTCAAGAGTTTTAAGACCGAATTTCCTCGTATTTCTTCTTCCATCTTCACAAGTTTTCCTGCCGCTGTTCGGTGATTCTTGTGAAAATCCATACTTCTCTACTTAAATTCTTGTTATTGTTATTGGTTTTTACTTATAATTCAATATATGTGTTGGTATTTTCTTTCTAACATTTGTAAAGTAAGAATGCAATCCTCCATGTGTTTTACTTTTTGAGTTTCTTTTACTTCATATGTTTTTAGTACTTAAACTTCAATTCGAAAACTAAATGTTGATCCGCTGTTCGGGGCATTCAGGATAGAGTTGAAGAGATTTAATGTTTGATCGCTGTTCGGCGCATTAAATCACTTACTTAAGGTGAATCATATTATAAAGTAATAATCCCGCTGTTCGGTGCATTTTATAATATGAAAAAATGTATGCATGTATTTGAGATGATTAAGGTATGATTTCGTGATTGGTTCAATATGAGCATGATGTTTAGAGGTGTTGGTAAAAATATGTGTTTGAAGAAAATTCACTAGTACAAAGGTTAAAGTAGAAGTAAAATTAAGTATTTAATTATTTTTACTTGTTTTATTTATTTTATATTTACAACTCCTTTTCAAAACCCCCCTTTTCAATTCTTTATTCTTTATTCTTTTATTCTTGTATTCTTTTAATTCTTTATTCTTTCATTATTTTATTATTTTATTCTTTTAATTCTTTTATTCTTTGATCCTTTTTTATTTTTTATTCTTTTATTCTTTGATTCTTTTTATTCTTTATTCTTTTATTCTTTTATTCTTTTAATTCTTTATTCTTTTATTTCTTTATTCTCTTATTCATCTATTCTTTAATTTATTAGTTCTTTGATGATTTAATTCTTTTATTATTTAATTCTTTTATTCATTATTCTTTTATTCATTTCCCACTAACACATTATTAATGTTCCCTAATTTCCCCGGTTAAGAACGATCCCTATTTACCAATACTACATCTACACAAAAAGGGTTTAAATTGCATAACACTCAGATTACATGTTTAATTTAATGCGTAGTTTGGGCGTAGTCAGCCGTGTAGGAGACGGGAAAATGGTTCTTCTGGAATTTCTGGATGGGGTTCGCTCACGGCAGCGATCACAGCAGTGGATATGGCACCCTCGGAGGCTCGTGTCGATCGGCGTGTTCTAGCCATGTGAAGAACGGTAAGTGTTGAAAGTGTGATGATGGAGTTTTTCAAGGAAGTACTAAAGAGCAAGTTTTGAGTATTTCTCAAATCGGCTCTCAATGAAAGCACCAGTTGTTGATGCAAAAATCGTCTGGTTATGTGGAATTCCTTCTTGATCCCTACACACAATAATGAAAATCAAATGGGGTTAAGGTTGAATCCGCGAGGGGGGGGGGGGGGGTGGTGGTTCAATCGTAAACGCTCTGATGCTTAAGTCAGTTTACTGAGAGAATAAATCGACAGAGTGTTTGCAGGAGTTTTTGATTACCTCTAGAAGTGAGATGAGATCTTCTATTTATAGTGAAGCCTTGAGAGTCACCGGAGCGTCTGATTGGTTGAAGGAGAAAGTATTAAATAAGTGATTATACCGAGTATAATCACTTATTTATTAATGAATAAATAATTCGCAGGAAAGTTATTATTATCGGTATTGATCTGATTAATTAATATATTTATCTGGCAAATATATTGAATTAATGCGGAGATCGTAACATGTCGATGTCAATTTTACCAAGGGTAATATTGACATTATGGGAATTGTTGACCACGTGGCGGCTCTAAAATATTCCGGTAATTTATGGTTCCACACATGTTTAACTACATACTTACAACCCTAATTTGTTCTTTGTAATATATCTTAGGTTCGATGTATTTTTGAAGTTTCTTATCCAAACATAACCTAAAGAAAAAAAATGTTGAGAGAGAGAAAGCTATCAGCATTCTCTCTAAAATTCTCATCTCCCTGTTTATCTATTTTGACGATCTTCTCCCTTATTTTCTTACCGCCCTTCAGGGCAGCTCAACTTCCTCTTTGGCTGCAAATCTACCATTTGTGATGGCTTTTCTTCTCTATCCTTTGTGATGATCTTTTTGCTCCACCCTCCGTGGTGGTTGGTTTCTTCACATTCAATGGTGGTTTTGGGTTTCTTCTCAGATTTGACCATCCACGTCCATACCCACTTCAAAAATCCTCCACCTCCCTCAAAATTTCACCTTATGTCTTCTCCTTGTGCTTATACTCCCTAGCATCAGCCTTGACTCCACATCTTCACTCCATCTCTATGCTCCGCCCTTCAACCCTATGGGTTTTGTTGTTTTCATGTTTTGTCGGTCGTCTATGGTGGTTTTTGGTTGTGTTCAAAGTGCTTGTTGAACTAAATGAATGGATTTTGAGAGTGCTTTATGTGCAAGTGGCTTGCCCACTTTCATTTTCTGGTTAGTTCTTTGGTTTTACATGCAGATATATCCTCAAATGTGATTTTGGTTTCATGGTGTTGTGGAGGCTTTGGTGTCTGAATATAGAGATGGATGGGGTTGTAGAAAATAATAAAATTTCAGATTTAGGGTTTCTTTAATTTTGTTTTTTTGTATTTTTTTTACATTTTATTTGCTTTTGGAGCTTGTTGGTATTGGCTTTTGCACTTTGTTTTTTTGGGCTGATTTGGTTCTTTAGCTTTCAATATTTTGTATTAATTTGATTAGAAATGAATTAGTTTTTCTAAAAAAAAAAAGAAAAAAAAAAGAGAGAAAAATCTTTTATTTTGATTAATTATGTCAGCAATCAAGGCAATTAAAAATGTTAATTAAGGAAACAAAAATGTTGCTTACCTCAGATGTTTTTTAATAAAACATATTAAATCCAAACAAATAAAATCCATAAATTAATCACAAATTGAGAAATGTAGATGTTGACACCTAAACAACATCGGTCGCTTAAATATTCACGGAATCTCTTGTCCAATTTTCGATGTAATTATTTTTACATCCATCCATTCAGTTATTTACCTGCATCAATAATTAATATTGATAACACTTGAATTATGTAATTAAATAAACACACGAGTATATATACAACTTAAACTCTTTTTGTGTAAATATAGTATTGATAAATAGAGATCGTTTTTAACCGGAGAAATTAAGAAATATTAATAATGGTTAGTGAAAAAAAAATAAATAATCAAAGAATGAAATAATGAATGAATTAAAAAATTAAAAAAATTAAAGAATTAAGAATAAAATGGGGGAGTTTTGAACAAAGTGTAATCACTAACATACATGTAAAAATAATTATGAAATTAATTCTACTCGTACTTCAACCTTTATATAAGTGGACTTCCTTCAAATGCAATTTTTACCAATACTCTAACATTATGCTCATGTTTAATCAATCACGAAATCCTACATTCATCATCTCAATTATATGCATACATTTTTCATATTATAAATGCACCAAACAGCGGATTATTACTTATAATATGATCTACCTTAAGTTTGTGATTTAATGAGCCCAACAGCGGTCAAACATTAAGCCTTTTCAATCCTATTATAAGTGTCCCGAACAGTGGATCAACACTTGGCATTGAATTGAAAGTTAAATACTAAAATGTATGAAGTAAAAGAAATTTAGAAAGTAAAACACATGGAGATTGTATTCATACTTACAAATATTAGAAAGAAAATACCAACACATATATTGAATTATAAATAAAATCAAAACAATAACAAAAGTTTAAGTAGAAAAAGATGGTTCTTCACAAGAATCACCGAACATCGGTAGGAAACTTGTGAAAATGGAGAAAGAAATACGAGGAATTCGGTTTTAAAAACTCTCGAATTGCCTTAAAAATTACCTAATCTTAGGTTTTTCTTAAGAAAATCATAAAAATGTGTACAAAGAGAAGTCAAAGAAAATATAATAACAAAATCTAAGAACAAGTCTAAAGAAAAAATTCAAAAGAGAATTAGGAAGAAAAATCTACAAGAAACTAAAAATTGTCCTAAAATATATCTCAAAAGAGAGGAAAAATGAATTCAAAAGAGGACTAAGAGAGGAGCAAAAAGGGACTAAAAAGGGACCCTTAAACAATGAAATGGCATCCTTATTTATAGAGGAAGTGCCACTCAAAATCTAAGAAAAATAAAATACAAATTAAATAAAATTATGAAATTATGCTGATTTTTAGGTGAACACATGCTGGAAAATCCGCATAAAGGGAGCTAGAGTGGGTTCTTGGGAGCACATTGCAGCAGAGCATGGAGGGTCTGGATCGGCATAGTGCTGCAGAGCTGGTGAAGCAGAATCGACAGAGAGCAGTTGAAAAAGGCTGTTGCAGTTCGGTGGCATGGGTGGGGTAGGTCAGGTCAGTTTCGGCTGGTGCGCACTGACAGAGAACATGGGCATCACGCGTTCGGTGCTGACAGGGGGAGGGAAGGTTCGGTGCACACACTCTGAACTAAAAGCAGGGGCTTTGGTAGACATCTGTCGACAACACTGGCCTAGCGAAGGAATTGGACCGGGTTTCACGAATGGGTTGGGCCGCGAACATTTGGGCTGTGGACTGAGGATTGGGCTGATTCTTATGGGCTGGGCTTTGGGCTTCAAATTTGGATTTGGGCTGCAGCTGCTGCAAATAAATATGGATTTAGTAGTTATCCACCGAATTTTGTCTACAATTTCTTCGTTCTAACTCCGATTGAGACGATTCTTTCTCCAAAATGCTCAGAATTCCAAAATTTATTTATTTCTGCAAATTTTCCACAAAATATATTATTTTCTCCAATTTTTTGGTATTTTAATATTAAAAGTTAAGTATAAAGGGTATAAAACGATATAAAATAAAACTTAATTAAGAGCCTATCAAATACTCCCACACTTAAACTTTGCTAGTCTCTAGAAAATACTAAAATGAAACTAAAAAATTTAAACAACTAACCCCTTAACCATTTGTCTCAATTTTCATTAATATACATATGGCAATAAAGGTTTTCACTTGAAGGTATTTAAACATATGGAATTCAAGAGTTAATATATGGTAACAAAATGTTTCAACAAGTAAGACAATGAGTAAACATGGTGAAATGGATCTCAACACGACTAAAACAAGTAACTCACAAGGATATGCATTCATAAATTCACTCAATTTGTAAGGGTTTGTGTTTGCACTGAAAGTATGTGAGAAAAATGCTCACATAATAGGAATAAAGTACTTTTTCAAAATCTCAAACAAATACCTCAAGATAAAAACAAAACATACTTGCACAAATAAACCAAAATCATAAGCCTAATCAAGTGATTAACTTAACTAATCAAATTTTACCATCTTAAAGATCATAAGGTCTTTATGAAGGTTGTAATGGGGCTAAGTTTAGAGGCAAGGAAAATATAGGACAAGTGGTGCTCAAATTAGTTCCAAGACTCAATAGACTCTCAAAACGTAGCATAGCTTTCCGTCCTTGTGCAATGACATTAATAATCCATTTCTTCTAACATAAGCCAAGTTTCATCACGTTGGGTCTCATATTCATTCTTTATGTTGGATTTACAAATATAAGCGATATAACTCAAATTTTACATAATCAAACCTTATTACCTTGATAGAGACTCAAAACATTGTGTTTTTTTGTTTTCTTTTTCATATATCAAGATAATAACATGTGTCAATACTATAATAAAGTTTGAGTAAGTAAATTCATAGAATACATATACAAGTCTTCAAAATATTATCAATTTCTCTTCACACTTTCTTCATGCCTTCAAATGAGTCCTTAGAACAAGGGTAAATGATGTCTATACTAAGCTCAAGTGTTCAGATAATCATGGTGATGAAAGAAAGGCTTAATGTGGGCTCAAATGAGTTAAAAGGAAGGGGGTCGCAACTTGTGAGCACAAATAGGGAACATGGATGTTGAATTTGCGGTGTTAACCCTAATTCCTTAATCATGTCCAAAATCAAAGAGTTTATTGACTTAAAAGGTTTGAAAATCACATAGAATAAGTTCTAACACTTTAGAGTTCAACACAACTTGCCATTCACTTTCTATCATTAGCACTCAGATGTTGCAATGAAAAGTAAAATAAAAGATCTCATATGTTAGAAGTGGTCAAGGAGCTTGAAAACATACTTAAAAATTTTCCAGCAGTTGACACCATATTTTCGCCATCTACTTCTTCTTACGATGATCAGTCTCCAGCCTCAACATCTTATCTCACTAGGGGCACATCTTGCATGTCTTCCAGTGTGGCAGGAAGCGATTTAACCAGTGGCGTTGTCCCAACCATGGTGCCTCGATGAGGGAAAATTCTTGCATACACCCTCCTCTCACTGTTCTCTCCTCACATCCTAGTCACGTCGCATATATATTCGTTGGATGCAAAGAAGTTGTTCTCTTATTTATCATTTTTTTCAGTACATAGAAAGAAAAATAACATCTTGTAGGGAATTTAGGATGTAAAATGGATAATGTACATAAGTTAGTGTAAGATCTTCTTGTAAGTTAATTATATCCCTATGCCACCGCATAATGCATACTGAATGTTACTTATACAGCTGAGCAAAAATGGTATGTAAAGCCACTGAAACACGTGTATTTACAAAAATATATTCTTATCACTTAATTATGTATTAGATTCAGAAAGATTTTGCCCATTTTTTTTCTTCCCAAAGTCGGATTTTCCAAAGATTTTGTATTAGATTCCCTATGCCATTGTTATGAGTGTACTCATTTTTCGACATTTTGTGCTTGTTCTATATGTAAGTTATTCTGTTTTTTGTTTGTTTGTTAAATAATCAACAAACTTGACGTGTTTCCATATATTGGTTAGATTTTGCTTTGGTTTAGTAAAACGATTTGTTTTTATGTTGCTAATAACACTCCAACTGATTATATGTTCGTTAATTAGTCATATAAAAACTCCTTAAAATTAAAAAAAAAAATCTTTTAAAACCTAAACTAATCAATAATAAAAATAAAACAAAATCCATATGGAAACATCTTGAAATCAATAAAAAAAAATTAAAATATGTTAAAACCCAACAGATTTGAAACTCACTAAAATTTATTAAAACCCATTAAAATCCAGATTGAATACACCCCCTTAGTCATTTATATATATCAACTAACTCAACAATTCACTCAAAGAATCTTAATTGTTACTAATATTGTTTGTTGTTTAATACATATACTAAATGATATCTAATCTTATTAATTATTGATTTTTTTTTTTGGGTGGAGATGATCATGAAAGGCTATGTATTATTGGAGTTATGAGTAAGACTGCGTATAACTGTCATTATTCAAACAAAATTTAAATATAAGGTTGAAAGACAATTACAGTCCTGGTCTTAGGTGATATAATATATATATATATACATACAACTGGATACTAAAATAAGATGAGTATTTATACCAACATTTTCCATATGCAAATACTAAACAAGTCAAGATATCTGATTTAGTATTTCACAGATTTTGTAAGAAAATGGATTTGGCGGTAGTCTTTGCAGGAGGTTGTATATAGTAAAAAATTAAAATTTATTAATATCTATTTTGTTAATGTGAAACATTTTGCATATGTATCAAAATGTTTATTTTTATTTTAAATGTTCGATTTTTTTTTTTAGGTGGAAAGAAAGTTTAGAGGAAGGGGAGGCTATCCCATTACGGGGCCAAATTATACCAAGGCCTTATTGAAGACTTAAAAGTAGGGTTTTAACTAGAGAGGATCTTAGCCTTCTTTTTATTTGCCTACTAAGAGGGATTTCAGTCGAATTTATATACTGCCTATCAAGAGGGATTGTCGACTTAATTTACAAATCAACTACTGAGAGGAACTTTCAGCGGAATTTACATATCGCCTACCAAGAGGGCCAGTGATGTCTACTAAAAAGGATTGTCGGCTTCATTGCGGACTTACAGAGAGGGTCTTAGTCTCCTTTTTGAAATTTACGTATCACTTATCAAGAGATTACCGGCAGCAGGAATCAAACCAATGCCTACATCTAGTAAGAGGAACGTCCTTAGCAACTCAACCAACCCTAGTCAACTAAATGTTTGATTTGAGATAGCATAGAACATGGAACTTGAAACAATCTTGTAAGACCCGTGTCTTGGTAAGAACGGTGAACAATCCCATATCGTTCGGGGAGGGAAATGTGAAATGCCTTATATGTGTGGGCACATATCTATCTAGTATGAGGCCTTTTGGGAGCTCACTCGTTTTGGATTTCTTGGGAACTCCAAAGTTAAGTGAGTTTGGGCTAATGCAAACCAAGATAGGTGACTTACTGTGAAGTTGCACGTGAGTTCCCAGAAACAAAACTATTTGGGATGGGCTCAAAGCAGACAATATCATGCTAGATGGATTGGGGCGTGACACATCTAGTTTGCTTATACAACAATTTTAGTGGTATTTAAGATGAGGCCTAAATGAGACTCTCTTCCAAGATGTGGCCCAAGGCCTTGTTCACTTTGAGTTTGGGTCGGCGTTGTTTTCTAAGATTGAATGGTTGAAGAGAAATTTTGAGGTGTTGAATGCTCAAGCTTCTATTCCAATGGTTCCAATTATTGCCCAAAAAGATGGAACCAAACTTCGGAGTGCGGAGAAGGTATGGAGGAGCGAGTGGTTGCACGGTGGTGTTGGAACAGAGGAAATAACTAAATGCCCATTGATAACTAACTGAAAAGGAATAAATGACTTATTTTCCAATAATTTTCATTTTCTCGAAAAAAAAAGGGAATTGTAATGGTTTACAGCCAATTTGTTGAAGGGACCCTATTTACACCCGAAAAAATCCCCTATGGGCCCAAGTTACGGCTCACGGAAATTAAAGGCTCAAAGAACGATTTTTGGCCCAAGTAGTTTGCATGTAAAAAGGAAGAAGACTAAGACAGTGCTGTCAGAATAAGAAGAAAATAGAGGCAAAGGGGTAAGTACCCTAACTGAAAAAACGAGGAGGTAGGTCACGCGTGGGTCATGATCCAGCAAGTTGAAGATCTTCCTCGACCACCTATAAATGGAGAGCGACTTGGCTTCTCAAAGGACATCATCATCAGAAAATTGATCTCCATCAATTTCTGAACATATAAACACCTTTCACCAAGGTTTCATGGTAAAACAACTGGCCCTTGTGGCAAAAACTGCATATTTCGACCGAGGAAATCAAGATGCAGCTTCTCTTCTCAACTTTTTGAGGCATTTATGCAACTGCCTAACTGTCTTTCTGACCGTTCTAACAGTATTGTCATAATGGTTAAGCTCCATTCTCTGTATAAACTTTCTTTCTGACCATCTTTGTCACAAAGGTTCCATTCATCCTGACTGACCATTTCATGGACTTTCGGGGAAATTTCGCACCTTCTTCATGACCACTTCGAGTCATAAGGGTTGATATCATAAGCTACTAATTCACGGGAAGTCATCCCGACTATCGGTTCACGAATACTGTTCGGTAACCGTATCTACAGAAAACCATCCCAACTAACACTCTATAGAAAGTCATCCTGATTTCCAGTTAGTGGTTGATCACTGAGGAATTCAAACCTCCATTTTGATATCTCGCTGTCACATTTGATTGAGTACTCTATCATCTTATGACATGATTTCCGACTGATATTCTTTTCATTTAATGATTCCCGAAACTTCATGCTTATTACAAATTTGGAGCACAACGAAAATAATTTACTTCTTTACACTTGTAACTTCAGTTTGTTTAAATTCAAGCACCAGACTCTCATGAACGAGATGAACGAACTGCGACGTCTGATAATCAGTCAGCTAGCACAGCCTCGAAGAATCAATGTCCCGACCTACAGGAAACCTTATCCGGCCTATGTAGACCAGGACAATCCTTTTTCCCATAAATTTCAAGCATCCAACCTTCACATTCTTTAATAGGGAGGGAGGCACTTCGTCTATGGAACACATCAGGAGATTCTTCTCTCAGTGTGTAGCCGTTAACGACAACCCCTATCTCAAGTTGCGATTATTCAGCAGCTCATTGTCTGAGATGCTTTTTCATGATATACTTCATTACCAGAGGCATCCATCCATACTTGGGGGAAGATGGAGGCTAAATTTCATGAGGAATTCTGCAGAATCGAGTCCGAGGTTACTATCAGTGATTTGACGACCCTCAAGTAGGGAGAGCATGAAACAATAGAGGATTTCATTGCCAAGTTTAAAAGAGTGAAAATAAATGCAAGTTCCCTATCAGTAACGCCCAAATGGTAGCCATCGCACAGCGGGCCCTGAGGTTCTCACTGAGGAAAAGTTTGATGACACTACTTTTTCCGATCTCTAGGAGATTGTGGTATCGACAACCAAGTTTGAAAGCCAATTAGAGGAAGAACAACGGCAGAGGAACAATTCCAATACCCTTCCCTTCTATAAAACTAATATCCATGTGTACCAATTGAAGCACCAAGCGGCTGAAGAGGAATCAAAGGCCTCAGGGGAGGAGCAGGAATTGGATATAGCCACAGTCAAAATTCAGACTCCAGGGAATAGCCCGGTAACTCTCAAGTCACTAGTCAAACCCATCTAATAGCAAAAGCCAATTATGCCAAGTGGTAACCTTTTCGTAAACAAGACTCTAGCATTCGGATCTTATTATTTTGACCTCACTAAAAATGGGGATATCTATGATGCGCTAGTAAGGGAAAAGGTAATCAAACCAGATCCCAAACAAGAGATACCCAAACCGGAAGACCTTAAGAATAAACCGTTTTACAAATGGCACGTGTCGTTGCATCACCGCAAGACAAATTGTGTGTAGTTCCGTGATATCATCCAAAGGTTGATTAATCAAAGGTACATCACGTTGGCACCTATCCTGACGGCTCTGATGGGTGTAGATGCTAACATTTTTCCAACACCGTTAGTCAGCATGATTAATCTTCACTGGTCCAAAAGGGAAACCCAGGTGGAAAAAGGAGAACAATCACAAGATGGCCAGTCTAACCTTATGCCTACAGCATAAAAAGACGAAAGGATGTTATGAAATAGTTGCAAAGCACAATACATTTCCAAAAATCCAGTCTCGAGCAATAAGAGGAGAACAGAAGGGTAGAAAAAGAGTCAATAGGATTTTTCTCCGGACATACCCAAACAAAAACATGGCCCACATAACCGCAAAACTCCGCGGGACTTTGAAACTCCAAGGTTAGAAGGTACTAGGGAAAATCGGAAACCAAAGGAGGCTCGGAGGCAAGATGGCCAGCAAAAAGGGAAAGGTAAACAACCAGCACCCCAGAAGGAGACTAGCAAAATGGCCAGACCTTGCAAAGCCACTATCCGAGAAGGAAAGTGGTATGTGGCATGAAAGGACAGGAAACCTGCTAACGAATTAGGAAAAACTGCCAAAATGAGAATACAGAGGCAGTACGGGGCTTACCTTCATGCCAAGAAGGACTTGGGGGCAAGACCCGTCGAAGAGCCTACAACCCTTCCGATGACCAAAAGCGAGCTAACTAGCCCTCTCAAAATGGACAAGGAGGAGAAGAAGGATATAAGCAGAACATGCGACCTAGACTCGCCTCGGAAATTTCCTCCACGGTTGACAAGAAACTCACCTTCGGGACTTTCCCGAGAGAAGACTTGAAGGAGGGGACCACTAGCGCCACAGGAAAAATAGTCGAAGGGTCTCCCGAGAATGATTACCAACATGATTATGGCCAGAACATATACAAGTTGAGGGTATTCAAAGAAAATTTATTGAAGGTTATGGAAATAACCGCCTTGTGTGGTGAAGGTATGGAACCCCGAAGGGAGGTCGATGCCGTGTTAGTCCTATCATAACACTTATCAACTATATGTCATCAGGTCAACCAGATGGTCGGCGACGTATCCATCCATAAGCCTTCCCGAGTGACGATCCAGATCCCACCTATTGATGATCCTGACGTCACTCCAAAGGTTCCCTGCTATCAGACTGATTCATTATTTATCCCAACTAAAGAAATGACAGACCACTTACGACATATATTTATTACGGTCCATTTCGGAGGAATGCCCATCTCTAAAATAATGATAGACGAAAGAGCTTCTATTAACGTCCTACCAGTCAAAATGTTAAAAAGGTTGAATAGGACACTACATGATTGCTTGCCGACTACAGCTGTGATGTCAAACTTCAGTGGGACTCCCACTAAAACTCACAGGGTTCTACCTTTGGAGATCACAGTGGGATCTAAAAAAATGATGTTGGTGTTTTTTTGTAGTGGATAGCACCACAGCGTATAATGTTTTTCTTGGGAGGGACTTGATACACAAAAATATGTGTGCCCCATCTACATTACATTAGCAAATCTCCATGTGGAAATCATCCGTGAGGGAGGGCATTGGAAAATCATCCAGGTCGATGCAAGGCCATTCATGGCCACTCCCACGGTAATAGAAGCTAGCTTCTACGATCCCAAAATGAGAAGCATAAAACTAACCGGAGAAGATGAGAACGCCCGACCCAACAAGGTAACGACCCAAAAAGGTGTTTAAACAAGGGTTTCTGACCCAAAAGCGATCATACTTTCTTCCCCAGAAATAGGAACAGTTTAATGGATAGCAAGCTCAGTAAGAAAAGAGATCGAGACGAAGCAATCCGGTATATAAAGGAGAGATTGCAGATATATTGGTTAGAACAGAAAGACGATTGCACTGTTTCCCTTGCAGCACCTCCGGCGGAGGATCAACGGGGATCCACCAAAGGGAAAGATTCGGCCATCCGCATTGCAAAATTTATACGAGATACCGAAAAGAACAAGGAAGAAGACAAAATTCCCCTAGAGATCATGAGGTTTTGGTCTTCAGAGGTTGATAAACCCTCACCTGATGCATGATCCTTTGGAAGAAATTAACTTGGGAACCAAAGAGGACCCTTGACCGACCTATATCAGCAAGGCGTTAAGCGAAAACATGAAAAAAAGAATGATGGTTGCTATTCTCCATGAATTTCGGGATTGTTTCGTATGGCATTACACGGAGATACCAGGACTCGATAAAGAGAATGTTGAACATCGGCTACCTATCAATTAGGGATGTAAACCAATATGTCAACCTAGAAGGAGGATGTCAATAGAAACTGAGCTCAAAGTCAAAGAAGAGATTGATTGGCTCCTCAAAGAAAGGTCAGGGTTTATACGGATAGCAAAATATACGGAGTGGGTATCCAATATAGTGCTGATAATCAAGGTGAAAAACAAACAAGTCAGAATATATATGGTCTACCGCAATTTATATGAGGCAACTCCAAAAGATGAATATCTGATGCCCGTGGCCGACATGCTGATCGATGGGGCATCTCAGAACCAGTTTTTGTCCTTCATGGATGGTAATGGGTGATACAATCAGATTCTCTTCGCGGAGGACGATATCCACAAAACTGCATTCAATTGCCCAGGGCAGTTACAGGCGTTCGAGTATGTCGTCATGCTTTTTGGATTGAAAAACGCAAGTGCCACCTATCAATGAGCAATGAATGCTATCTTCCACGAAATAATCAGGAAGAGTTTGGAGGTTAATATCGATGATGTCGTGGTCAAGTCCCATGATGAGGAGAAACACATATACGATCTCCGACATGCTTTTGGGAAAATGAGGCAACACAAACTAAAAATGAATCCCAGAAAATGTGCGTTTGGGGTCCGAGCAGGGAACTTCTTGAGATTCCTGGTCCATCAAAGGGAGATCGAGGTCGATAAGAACATGGCCAAAGCAATCATGGATTCTCCCCCTCCAAAAAACAAAAAGCAACTTCAAAGCCTGTTCGAGAAAGCCACTTTCCTCAGAAGATTCGTAGCTAACTTGTCAGGGAAAACTCAGGTTTTTTCCTCGTTGGTAAAGATCAAGGATACAGAAAAATTCAAGTTGGAAGAAAAGCACCAGCTCGTTTTTGAGAGCCTCAAAGAGTATCTCTATAGACCGCTAGTCCTAATGCCACCAAAAGCGGGCAAACCTCTGAAGTTATACATATCAGCGTCACAAAGCACAATCGAAAGTTTGTTAGCTCAGGACACAAGGAGAAGAAGGAACAAGCCATATATTGTTTGAGTAGGACCCTGATGAAAGTCGAAGAAAGATACACGGCAGTAGAAAAGTTATGGTTGGGGTTGTACTTCATGGCCATTAAATTACGACACTACTTGTTGCACATCACCGTTCGGATTATCACCCAGACCAATTTACTGAAATATATGTTGTCAAGCCCCATTTTAAGGGGAAGAGTTGGTAAGTGGACTCTAGCCTTGTCTGAATTCAACCTCTAATGCGTGCCATATAGGGCAGTCAAGGGACATGCCATTGCCGATTTCTTAAAGGAATACCTGGGTATCGACATTGAGGCAGAGCCGATTTCAAGAGTCAGTATGCTAACTATACTACCTTGGAAGTTATATTTCGATGGATCCAAAACTAAGGGCTCGTTAGGAGTCGGGGTGTGCCTAATTGATCAGGAGAGTTTGTCCCATCAGTTCTCGTTCAAATTGGACTGGGAGAACATAACCAACAATCAAGCAGAGTACAAGGCTTTGATAATTGGAATGGAGATGCTTGTTGTATTAGGAGCTCAGTAGGTCGAGATCTATGGGGATTCGGAGTTGGTGGTCAACCAAATCACTTGAACTTACACATGCTAAAATCTCTGCTTAACTAGCTATCATGCTGTTGTGGCCACTTTGTCTGCAAAACTCATTGACCTAACTATCGAACACATACCCAGAGAAGAAAATTTGGTGGCCAATGAGATGGCCAAAGTCGGGTCTGGGGTATTATTCGCAGAAGGGTAATACGAGAAAAGGATCAGGGTAGGGAAAAGATCCCTACCTTCAATATTGGAAAGGGTTGTTGAGTGGAGAAAGCCGAAATCATGAGCATCTTCACGACCGCGGCCGAAGATGGTCCATAGCGGCCACATCTTAACGACCGCGAATAGAAATGTCAGCGCCGCATAGTTCGGAACAATTGCCCCAACTAGAGTTGCTTTGGGACATTTGGCCCATAAAACGAGGAAAATATTTTGAGTAGGAACACACCCGTCACCAAAATTAGTTATGTAAAGACTTTTAGTTTTATCAAAGTTCAATTGTTTTTTGCTACTTACCCATAAGAGAGTGCCCTTTGAGACCAAAAACTAGTCCATTAATCATTTTAATATCATATTTAATTACAAACCCACATTATTAAATTCAACAACAAATATAAATTATAAAGCCAAAGATGTTTTAACTAGTCCATAACGATGAGTTATCAATCTCGCTTATTACAAGTTTAAAAGTATTCATCAGCCGATATCTTCAGTAGACCCCCTTTGAGGTAGCTGCATGCTCGCAATGTCTTCTCTTGCCCCGCGATACGTTGATGCATTGCCCTGCTGCTCATTTTCCAGATGCCTGCTTTCAGGTGTTGTTAAGGCCAAAAGATGTGTAGCCTCCTTGTTCTTCCGCAAAACCAGATATGCAATTCCGGCCAAGTACAGTCCCATGCTGGAGAATCCTAATATTCCAAGAAAGACGATGGCCACGACCTTCAAGTGGCTATGAAGAAGCAGCTTGATGAATCCACTCATCAAATAGTACACATTTATCGCCATGAGCAGAGAACCGATTATCCAAGTGATGGCTGAAACCTGAAAAGGAGATAATATAACATTGAAATGGAAAAACATAGAACTCTGATTTAGTCACATTCAAGATTTTGGAGCATGCAACAAGACTGATTTATCCAGAAACTCATATATGATCTGTTTATGAAATGCTGAAATATGTCTACCAAATGCATCCTTGAAAGTCTTTAGAAACCACATTCAAGGACTAGCAAGCAAATATCTTCAATTATAATACTACCAAGATAAGCCAGTGTCAAGCTTACCACAGTCGAGTTGGCATATGCCCCCATCTTGGTCTTGCTGCTTGTGAACTTGAGAAGTGGAATGAGAGCAAAAGGTAGCTCAAACGATAGAATCATCTTCGGAAGCATAAGAAGTAAGATATGACTTGTGGTTAGTGATATGAGTGCTGCATTTTGACAAGGGCACTAGCTAGTACATGCAAACAATCAAAACGTCTAAAGCGAGAGCTTAAGCTTTCAATTTTGGACATCAACTATATGCTTTTATCCAGGTTCTAGTGCTTTTATCAATGCAATATAACCATGCGAATATACAACAATAACAGTGCATAAGTTCCATAGCAATAAAATCCTGAAACTGGGCACAATATGAATAAGTTAGAAATGGACAAGACATTAAAAAAAACACACACACACACAGACGAGACATTTCAAATATGGCACATCCAAATGGACATAACAGATCTACATAAAATCAGACAAAAGTCAATTCATTATTCTATTCAAATATGTATACAAACCTAATATTTGTTTAACAAGAAACCAAAGCAGCGTTCAGAAAAAGAAAACGCCTGATTTCGCAATATATAAACAACCATACAAATTAAATTATTGATATAGGCAAGTTTATCTCACTGATGCAATAATAATCAGCTTTCCCGCGCCAGCGGAACCACCAATAACTGCAACAATCAAACTAGGGACTATTGCCAAGCATCTGGTTAAAAAGTTCCGAAGCCATGGCTTGAGTCGTAAATCAAGAAAGCCCTTCAAAAGATATATAGGGACACAGAGTTAAAAACAAAACGTGAAGAGAAATATGAAATATAATTGTGCTTTTTTACGCTTCAACACGTAGAGAAACATTTTTCTGGTTCTAAAGCAGCCAAAGATAAGTACCAATTCTCAGAATGCTAATAAGTCGAGTTAGAAAGAAAGTAAAATCTCCAATGTGAACAGAAATGTTCATCTAGAAATCTCCAATCGATATTAAGGTTACCAATATCTGGAAACTGGTACAGCGGTACAGTTTACATGTCGGATTCATGGCAAGGAAGACTGGACAGAGAAGAAAAGCTTTTACGTGACACCACAGCCTGTATTTTCACTTTGTAAGAGTTTTTAATTTATTTTAAAGGACAGTAATTTCCTAGTGAAATACCTGCATAACATATTGCCCTGCATATGTTCCTGTTATAGTAGAACTTTGACCTGATGCCAGCAATGCTACAGCAAAAAGTTTGGAACTCCAACTACCTAAAACATTCTGTAAATAAGAAATAGAAATTATCAGCATGGAAGTGGATATATATGGAATTTTGGATGCACGAAATTCAGCATTACATATGAAAGCCATTGCGTTACATACTTTAAGTAAAAAGGAAGCTTTATTCAAATCCAAGTCCTGGCAGTTCATCTGATCTTTTGCATTCAAATCCGGGGAATTGCAAACTGCACCACTTACAGAGATAATGGATACATTTATTAGGAAGGCCACCGTGAGAGCAAAGCCACTTTCTATCATATAGAATCTGCAAGCTTCCTGCAAACAAGATTTTGTCAGATGTACTGAATTATTATGTTCAGCCATATTCCAAGAACAGTATACTACTGGATAAATTGAGATCATTTTGCCTACATTAGTCTACTTGCGGTGATTTCATTAAATTTTCAAACATCAATATAAAGGGGGGGAAAAGTGGCAAAGCAGAAAGTGGGATTGACTGTTTTAAACTCTTCATAATTACTATCTTTCTTTATTAAGGAAAGGATAAAATAAAAAGAATACTCTGTCTTCATTAAGGCATGGAAACGGTGCATTAGGAAGAACAACTGGAAGAGACATGATGCATTAATAATGTCTCAAGAATTAAAAATAGGAATGCTTCAGCTGTCAAAGCCTTCCATTTATACTTGACTTGTCAACTGGACAAATAGCAATAGGCAATTTTTCCACTCATGAATCAACCACCTAGGAATATGTACCTCTACTGGAGATTTATTCACATTACTAACTGAAGTTGCCTCTCTAGAAGATAGCCAAAGAGGTAAGCCCTTAAGTAGGGTGAAAGAACGATGCATATTAAGGTAACAATTCCATGTCATATTTACATTAGAAGTATTATTTTAAAGAGAAGCTCATTTATTTTCAAGATGAGCGTATTGAAGATATGTATTACTTTGATGCCACGGACCGATCGTGGTATTTTCCTAGAAAGCACCAATGCAGAGTGGAGGAAGAGATTGTGCCTGTAGCAAGTGGATAAAGCTAACACTGGTGAGAAAAAGGAATTAAACGAAACATGAAAGAAAAATGGATATGAATTCACTAGAAACCTACGGCATAACCATAGCACCAAGAAGTGAAATAGCAAGACCAGTAGCACCGTTTCCTTTGAGTTGGGGAACAAAAAGCCCATTCAAAACTTCACCGGCATCAGGCTTTGCATAGCCAAGCTCCGCCAAGAAGCATCCAGCTATTGTGAGTACAAGGAATGCAATCAAGAATTCAAGTTTCCTAACCTGTAAGTAGAAAAGTATTTGGGTACGTTATTTAATCTGTAGGAATGGAAACCAAAACTAGGAACGGAGACCAAACCTTGACAAATCAAGGAATATATGAAACATATTAAGTTACCCCATATTGCTGTAATGCAAGAAGAATCAGTGTACTAAGCCCTGTCAGAAGAACGCCAATCCATACAGGTATTTTGAAAAGAATGTTCAATGCAAAGGCAGTTCCAATCACTGATATGGAAAAGGAATCAAAACAAAGTGAATACACATATATCTCATTCGTTCAGCGCTAAAAATAGATGTGATAACTCATTATCTTCCCATCTTGTCTTAATAATCAAAATCATTGACCATCAAGAAAACTCTGGATTGACCCATCTGGACGTACCAGAATATAATTTCTGTTAATAATAGATATCAAAAGATAGGTTATATCAAAACTGTGCCTACAATGAAACTTAGTGCAAATTGACAATTAGGTAAGTAAACACAGCATGGACAAAATCAAGAAAAATATATCTAAGATGGGTTAGGACTTAGGAGTTAGGACCAACCTTGCACAAAAATGATTCATGAGCAAAGGCATGTCATACAAAATTTATCTACACTGTGTATGGGAGATTGTTTTGAAAGAACTAGACAGAAATGTTTTCCTGAGTAACAACTTACAAGGGCACTTAACATTGCTTCCTAGAGAAGCACTTGAAAGAACCCCTTTCAGTAGCACATTCAAATGAACATGGAGGAGCTTCACATGAATATGCAGAATTACTTGTGTTTTCAGACAAATAAATGATGTTATGTGTTTTTAACTAAAACACTAACGAGAATAATTATTACTAAGCAAAATTGCTTCCTAAATATGCATGTCCAGATAGTCTCCTCTGAGACAGGAAAGTTGTATCTTTAAATTTTATGAAAGCCATTAGTACGAGGGTAAATGTTCTAAACTGCTTCGACTCTTAATTGATACTCCAAACAAGCATCCGTTGAGAAAAAAAAGTTACCTTCGGGAATGTCACATGCAACTATAGAAATCTCAGCAAGAACCCAAAGGATGAAGTTTGTTACCCTAGGATATTCAGCTCTGCAGTGCTCGGCTAAATGCTTTCCTAAAATTGTAAACAACATTTTATATGACAATGTGGAGCAAACTGTAACTTATATATTAAAAAAAAGGACTTACAACCACATGCCTGTGACTACCCCAAGATTGGCTGCAAGGGACTGAATGACGAGAGCAGCGCATGAGGCAACTAAAATTATCCAAAGTAACTGCAACAAGAGATTTTCTCAGAAGTTTTATCATTGGATTTATGGATTATTACCTTATTTATACAAGAGAATAAAAAGGGAAAATAGGCCTTCCGTAACTAATTTATAGTTATTGAACTCATAAGGCAGTAGGCATAGAATGGAAAAATAACAGTCGAGAGATTCAGGACATGGTCAGAAACGATACAAAATGCAATTTAATGATTCTCCAGCCCGACCTAATTTCTACAGAGATGCAAAATTATCTATTTTCAAATGTAAAGAAGAACTGTATTATGATGAAATACACACCCCATATTTGTAATGTGCACCTGACTGCAAGTCCGTCTCAACTGCAATCCAACCCCAAAAGATGACATTATGCTAAAGAGAACAAATGAATAACAGAAGCAGAAAGTAAATGACAGATTACAATCTCACAGTTTCCAGGATCTATATATGCAATTGATATAAGAAACCCCGGACCCATGTAGGCAAATAGGTTTTTCCAGCTTGTCTTCTGCATGAACAAAACGTTAATGGTCAGCAATAAAGGAAGTCCCATTAAACATTCTTACCCTTGAAATGCCTCACAATAGCAACATAAAAAAATATATTTATCGATATATTTTCTTCATAACTGAAATCTGGTTGATATAGAAAGACCTATTAGGACAAGTGAGAGGAAGAGTGCTGTGTACGCTCTGAGGAAGTGAGTTCAAATTAAAAAGGTCAATAATTTTGTAATTCATGTGGACATTTTAGACTGAAGTAGCCCGTTCAGTCTATCATCTCAGAGCAGCTCTCAGAGTGTTTTTTGTTTTGGCAGCTCCCTTAAGAAACGAAATTAAGATTTTCCACCTTCACATGCAGTATTTTAATACGCCTTTGAGCTCCATTAATTTTATCTTATTCGTGAAAATATAGAAGTCCTTTTACATGCACTACAAGAGAAGAATAACATAAGAGTAACCTTGTGTTGAACAAACACATGCTAGACATCATTAAAATCATTGGAATGTATCTCTGATTGGGAAAAAAAAATGAAAAGGAAGTTGTAGCATGCTAACTCCAATTTATACGGGACCAGCAAATTTAAATTCTGCATATCCATGTTCTGGAAGAGCTTTATATTACATGATAGATTGATAGGTAAAGAAGCAAGAACACTAAGTTTAGTATCTTTTGCCAATTTAAAGATCACTATCTTCAGATCAATTCCATGTGCTCTCTTATGTTCAATTTTCAAGTATTAATTTTAAAAGGATATTACCTTTTATTCTTAGTCTAATTAGATAACTTTGCTTTGTATAATAACCAATAGGATAGGAAAATAATGCTCTCAGCTAATGCAACCACTGACTACATATTCAAACAACAGAGCTGCCTATTTTGACTATTTGTATCTTTTGTATCGTCACATCAAGGATTTCTACGATGTCACAGTTCTCACCCACTCCCTTTAGAATTTTATCCAACATCACACCATCAATCTATAATACATTTACAATTTCTCAGGCCCCTTTCCAGCTTTACCAATCTTACTGTATAGCGAGAGGCAACCCTAAGATGCCCTGCAGCCCTCTCCACTTACAAGGTGATCCATCGATGAAAGCCACCTATGTTTGGCATTGTTACTTCACTTCTAAACACAAGGTCAACATCTGTTTGATCAAATCCCATCTCCACCTTCTGGGATTATTTTTCTCAGCACGGCTAAATAATTACCCCCAAAAGTACACGAAACAACCCCTAACACAGATCGTGGAATTTTTTATGAAATACAAAAAGAAGTGTTTCATTTCAGCCAATGCTTATTTCAAACAAGTTCGGCTGCAAATGCCAATCTGGTTTCACTTTAAAACTCCGTAATTATGGCCATATTTACGGCTGAATGCAATTAACAATGTTAATATACTCAGACTAAAACAAAATGCATAAAATATGGCAACTATCAAACTCACATCAGGAACAACAATTTGCTCTGTATCTGAGTTCTCAATCAGCGGAGCATTTGAGAAGCTTCGATTCTCATTGCTTGCAATGAACTGTGGCTGGTTAGAATTCGAACTCATCACAGCCATCTTCTCCATCCTTTACTGTAGCACTTCTGAAACAAAAGACAAGCTTCTACTAAAGTGATGCAAACTCATCGTTACCCTTCACCCGAACCCAAATTACAAACAAAAAGCTATTTACTCGTGACAGCATTTCAGACTGAATTTCAAAAAAAAAAATTTTAAAAAATGGATAATTAGAACACAAAATGTTAACTAACCTCTGATTTGTGCTAAAACGCTGAAACAAAAGTAACCAACTTTAATTTTCAGGATTCTGCTGCTACTCAATAGAGAATAAAAAAAAGGAGAAAAAGGATTATGTATCTAAAGCTCATTCAATGAAAACTGCATATTTGTATCCCCAAATAATGAAAAACCATTTAGATTCAAAACTGCAAGTTCAACATTTCTTCGAGCACTTGGCAGGCAACCAACCAAGTACAAACAGAAAAAGTTTAAAAACCATTCAACCAAGCACAAATGAAGTTCCGAATAGCATTATTAAAAAGGCTTTCATAAACCTGGATTGAAGTCTTAGCTACCCCAGAAACCCAGATGGCCACAACTTACAGAAACTCCCACCTTTTCTCTGTGTGAGAAAATGCAGTCTCTGAGCTTAAGGATTCTATCCCTGTAGTCCTCTTCTTAAAGTGCACTAGCTACAGTGCTACACTAGCTATTACGCAGTCAGGCTCGTTCTCTTAAGTCTTAACAAATACTTAGTTTCTGATCCCACTAAAAAGTAGAAAAAGTGCACGTGTCTGTGCCTCTCCTTCCCAACTTTCATTTTTTATTTTCATTTATGGAGATGTTTTATTATTAATTTTATTCCTTAGGGATATGATGCTTCTTTTTGATTTTTTTCCCCCTTCTCACCTTCAATAGAAAGAAAAAAAAATTATTATAGCCTATCTGTTGCTTCTAGTACTATTGATACTGTGGAATTATTTATAGCTCTTGGCATTGGGTCGGGACGGACAAATTTTTTGGGCTTGGGCCGGGTTGGGCCGGGCTTATTAAATAATTTTTAAATTTGCAGGCCGGACCGGACGGACTTAATGACATAAAAAAAGTCCACGGGTTTTTATCGGGCCGGGTTTATATCGGGTTTTTCGGGTCGGGCCTATTATGCCTACTTGGATCGGGCTTACGTGGGCTTTTACAATAAACTATGTCTCAAAATTTTAAAGTTACAAAAAAATATATGCATGAAAAAAATATTAATAATGCAAAAAAAATACTAAAATGTGCAAAAATGTGGCCTCGTTAAAATAAAATATTCAAGTGTGCAAAAACGTTAGGCCTATTAAGTAGGTGGAGGAGTGGTTAGAGTTTGTATTGGGTATTGGGTATTGAGCTTTTTAAAATAAATTAGGTGAGCTTGAGGCTGAGATTTGGGTTTGAGTTGAAATATTAGTATTAAGAATGGGTTGAGTATTAATTTTTAAATAATAAATATTTTATATTTTCGGGCTTATGGGTCGGGTTTATTACAGGCGGGTCGGGCTGGGCTTATCGGGCTTTATCGGGCTCAAGCTTATCGGGTTTATCGGGTTTGAACACCATAAGCCCAAACCCAGCCCGCTAACTCTCGAGTCGGGCCAGCCCATGGCCCATAGCGGGTCGGGCCGGGCTTTTGTCAATCGGATTTATCAGACCCCCATAAGCCCATGGGCTTTTGGGCCAAATGGTGAGGGCTATATGATGCTTCTTTTTTATTTTGTTTCCCCTTCTCACCTTCAATAGAAAGAAAAAGAAATTATTTTAGCCTATCTGTTGCTTCTAGTACTATTGATACTGTGGAATTATTTATTTTATCGTAAGAGATTTTAATTTAATATTTATAAAAAATTAGATTTATCTTTAATATTTAGTCACATAAAAAAACAAAATTATTGCCACTATTTCCTCAAATTTTACTGTAAAATTCATATATATCCAATCACCGAAGAGACGTCTCTTATCCACTAGAGAATTAGTAGTGGAAGTTAACATAATGATAATTGTGATGATAACATAATGATAATTGTGATGATAACATAATGAAAAAAAAATGACGGTTGAGATATAATGTGAAAGTGGTGAATTAGAAAAGAAATTAATTAACTTTGTAAAAGTATGAATAAATAAATGTAACATAATATTATAGATTTTACAAGTGTAATGGCAAACTTTTGATTTTATCAATTCAAATGGCAGATTTATAAAATGAGAGTATTTTATTTTTTTTTTCTTATATATAATGATATTGTAAAAGGGGAATCAAATATATAAAATCGAATTTAAAATTTCTTATAGGTAGAAATATGATCATATTATTGACACCATTATTTTGTCTTGTTGTTTTATATCGATATTCCATTTTTTTTGGACGATATATCGATATTCCATTTTAAAAGTGAGAATCTTTGCGAGTTTATAGAATGTGTGGGTCATAATCAAGTACTGAATTTGAGATGAATAGTGAATACGAGCCATGCATTGAGATTGATGCTAGTCTTCAAGTTTTGGAGGCGTTCGGCAATCCATGAAATTCCAAGTCTACATAAATTTGAGGTCCTCAGCCATGGAAAAGTTTAATGCAGTGGAGGTTGTTTGGGTCCCTCGCTCAGCAAATTCGGTAGTTGATGCATTTGCTTCACATGCTCAACGATTGATGTGTCAGGAGGTCTAGCTTGACCGTCCCCCATCTTCCCTAGTGTATGTGCTATCCCGTGATGGCCTGCCTTGTCCTCCGCCAGATGGAGATTGCTAGTACCCCTGTGGGTGTAGTCTTTTTGTTATGCTGCTGTTTGTTTGATCTTGTCTAGTGTAATTATTTTTTTTCTTGTTTGTTCCCCTCTACTCTCTGAGCTCAGACCCAAAAAAAAAAAAAAACATAAATTTGAGGTCCTACTCCTACATCTACATGCCCGCCTTTCTTTCCCTTATTAGACTCCCTCTTATATGAAAAAAATAATATTCTTTTTATTACAAAGTTAAAATAATATATTTCAATTCTAATTCAAAAGATGGAAGAATTTTCTATTTTATAAAAAAAGGTACAAAAATTAAAAAAAAAATCAAATTATAACCAAAAAATCACAAATCAATACAACAATATCAACAAGGATAAAAGCGGCACAAAGAAACAAAATACACATCATTAAATTATGCAAATTTAAAAATCACACTCACAAAGCTCAAAACATTAAAAACCCTAAGAATGTTTTTAACTCTAAACAAACACTCTCCAAGAAAAAAAAAATTATTGATCAAACTCATGACATATGATCTTGAAAAACCAATAATGTAGGGGCCAATATGAGGAATGTTTGATGTTTATCGATCCAATTGTGCATAAAAGTGAATAAAGGGACCAAAAGTCCTAATATAATTACTATGATCAAAACTAATGAGTGATACTACGACAAACTCATTCAACAACAAGGAAAAATAAGTTTTAAGGAAAAGAAGAAATATTAAAAGAAGATTGTTTGTACAAGGATCGAGCGGAAAAAAAAAAGTTAAATATGGGCACAGCTCATACCAAATGGTCATCACAAGGGACTTTTATTAACTCGAAAGAACAAAGACGATAGGACCCTTCCTAAAATCACTTTGATAATTGTGCCCAATCCTGCTCTTGTTTAACAACTCAATCCAAGTTTCAGAATTTACCCTTGGGACTTGACAGCACAACTGGAAAACCTATCAAACAAGAGATGTACACCAACCATATCTCGGAATTATAGTCTTGAGATACGAACAAAACATATTTTGTCCCCCTGGGGTCATCACCCACACCAACCCAACCCGACGAATTGTAGAATCTGATATCTCGGTTTCTTTCGAGCCTTAAACTAGTATCTTGACTTTCACCCCAGTCCTATCCTGATATTATGACTCTTTTGGAGTTCGTTCCAGCATCCTAGTCAGATAAGGATTCCATAGGCAAACCCCCAAAGTCCCTGGAGCTCCACAAGTACCCCAACCATAAGCACCGTAACTTCATACATTCAAAAATACCTCTAAACGATGTTCGATTGACCCAAAACCTACACCAATAGATCCGTAACATCGAATATATAAAAATTCGTGTTTACCGAAATTGGAGGACCGCCGCCACACGCTGATGGACAACCAGGCAGCAGGTTTCACTCGCACACACGCTAGTCATCCTTAAACTCCAACGGGTTGTTCGGTAGAGCTACAATCGGGTCCCGACCCAATTTTGATACCTAGTTACAATTTCTTCATATCTCAACTGTTTTCTATAATCCTTTTCATCAAACTTTAGCTAAATAGCACTAGAAATCCAATTATGCACTCAGATCCTCGAACCCATAACTAGATTGGCCGAAAAATAGCTGTGAAACTTTGGCTCCACCACCAAGTGGCTCCCAGACCCTGAAATTCACATGGACCAACTTTTCGAGCTATGAGAAACAATTTACCATCCTTAGATTCCATTGAATCCACCTCCTTCTTCTCCCTCTCTTCTCGGGAAATCTCATTATGGCTCTGTTCCCTCATCACCCAAACTTGATAGCTTGGGTTTTGTTCAATGTGCGAATCTCCCAGACATGGAGATGGTCTCGTGGTCCCTATGTCATTGAGGATGAGGATAACGGGGGTTGGAGCTTCGGTCATCACCCTTTAATACTCATCCAGGTGTTTTCCTAGCTTCATCCCTTATTCTTTATTCAAATTCGCTACATATATCCAAGAGAGAGAGAGAAAGAGAGAGAGAGAGAGAGAGAGAGAAAGAGAAAGAGAAAGAGAGAGAGAGAGAGAGAGAGAGAGAGAGAGAGAGAGAGAGAGAGAGAGAGAGAGAGAGAGAGAGAGAGAGAGAGAGAGAGAGAGAGAGAGAAAGAGATAGAGGGATTGTGTGTGTGTGTGCGCACACACACACACCTTACCCTCCCTCTTGGTGACACTAGTCACGCGCATAGTATTCCACTCAATTAATCTGGTGACTCACCCATAAGCAACTTAAGTGAAATTACTAAAATGCCCATGTTCAACAATTTACTAAAATGCCCATGTTCAACAATTTACTAAAATTCCTTTGGGCATTTAAACCCATAAAGTTTTCATACAAACTCCGATTTTCGCGTGCAACATGTCTACAAATTTGTGAGTTCGAGACTCACGCAATGATCCAAATGAAACTTCCGAGAATTTTCCTTAATTTAAGCTAACTTTTGGGCGTTTGAAAAAATAGGATTAAATTCGTCCATCCTAAATTTATTTTCTAAAAATGCCTTAAATTTTCAGGACAGGTCATTACAACCTTCCCCTTTACAAAAATTTCATCTTCGAAATTTATGTTTATAGGTCTATACCCATTTCTAGCAAGTCCTTACATCTAGGAATATCAAATCAGGCCTCCCTAGGCACAAGTCTTTAAACTCACGTTCGAGATATCATATCATATTTCTGCCATTCGATCCGCCTTGGGATCCTACAACGTACTTACAACGTCCACGTAGCCTCAGGATCTTGCAACGTACCTATAACATCTGAGTAGCCTTGGGATCCTTCAGCGTACCTGCAATGTCTGAGTAGCCTCAGGATCTTGCAGCGTACCTGCAGCCTCCGAGTAACCTCAAGAACTTACACTATACCTACAATGACAAAACCTATCCCAAAAATACTTTGAGAACCATGTATGGTCCTGCTCCCATCTGACAAGTCAATTGAAGTTCCGAAAACACCCTCAGCACTTTCCAGACAAGATATAGTTGTACTAATTCCCACTCATGCCTCTACCTCTCGATCAGCCCTAATCTTCGTGCCATGACATGGAGGGTCATCAAAAATATCAAAGGCTACCTGCAACTTCCGAGTAAACTTGACATCCTATAAGCCACCTGCAACCTCTGAATAGCCTCGGGATCCTACGACATACCTGCAACCTACTAGTAGCCTAGGGATCTTACAGCGTACCTACAACGTCCAAGTAGCCTCGACATCATGCGGCGTTCATGCAATCTCCGAGCCACGAGATCCTTCAGCATACATGTAACCTCTGAGTAGCCTCGGGATCTTGTAGCGTATTTACAATGTTCGAGTATCATCGGGATCCTACAACGTACCTACAACCTCCAAGTAGCCTCAAGATCCTACAGCGTACCTGCAACATTCGAGTAGCCTTGGGATTCTCCAGCATACATGAAACCTCTGTGCAACCTCGGGATCATGTAGCGTTCTTACAACCTCTAAGTAGCCTCACGATTTTGTAGCGTACTTGGAATGTCTAAGAAGCCTAAGGATCATGCAGTATACCTACAATCTCTAAGTAGCATCTCCGGGATCTAACAACATCTTAGTGGTCTCCCCATGATTAGATTGAACATCTGGGTGCATATCACGGTCTCCTTAGATCTGGCACATTCAGGGAGTATCCTTGGGATCAGTCACATCTGGAAGTGTAGATCACATCATCGAGAATAATCAACCATGGTAAACATTACATGGAATAAATCCAAAACCTTACTCTTAAAACAAAATCTTAGCTCAAAATCCAAGTCAAAACATTTTCAAATTGCATATAGCCCAAAACACTATTTTCACAAACACCTTAAAATCTATGACCAAAATCAATCCTAAATAAATATTATAAATCCAGAAAATCATCAAAACACATTTAGAATCATTTATTCAATCCATTACAATCAATGTCATGAAAAAAATTATTTAAAACATTCAATAATGCATGCATCACAGTTTATAAAATAAAATTCCACACACAGTGCACCCAACCGATCTCATTCCCAAAAAATACTAAAATCACTGGGACAATGTAACCTAGTTTCATGTGATACCAAATTGACAGAACCCTTCCCAAAATTACTTTGATAATCATGTCTGATCCTACTCATGTCTGAAAACCCAATCCCAGTTCCAGAATTTACCCTTGGGACTTGACAGCAAAATCGAAGAACTTATCAAATAAGGGATGTACACCAATCATGTTGGAATTATTGTCTCGACATACGAACCAAACATATTTCGTCCCCTTGAGATGACAGGATCCACCCCCAATCCCCCAGGATTTAGGGCTAAGTCCTGCTCCCATCTAATTTACGCATGACACGAAGGCTAAACCGACGTCTAACCTCCTTGTGACACGTAAGTCGGACAAGGGATTCTCGATCCGACCTTCCAAAAAGCCACCAGACTTCCCAGAGTGCGCCGTTGAGCCCCGCCGTGGGTACCAACGACATCGTCTCACCTTCCTGATCATTCTCTGATCAAGTAGAACCGTCAGTAGTGGCCTAAGCTGAAAATTCAATTTTGAATTCAAAAACAGGACTTACGGTTTCTTCCTCTGTCCGTCGCCACCGTGCACGACGGCTATCCGTGGCATCACCACCGTAACCTACACTGTTAACCCTCTCCTTCTTGTTCACATGGCTCATCCAATTAAGGCTAACTGAGGGGGCTAAGCCTTTGTTTCTCTATTTTTTTTCCACGAACACACACACCGCCGTTTAAATTAGACTTAGGACGGTGGCTGAGAGTTCTACGACCATCCAGACCCAGCCAGGTGTCCAAATCCTGGTGGGCACACTTCCCAAAGCAAGCCAAGTGTCCTTCTCTAATTGGGCACAGATCCCTAGGCCCAAATGACCAAAATGCCCCTTGATGTTTAAATTACCATTTTACCCCTCGTAGTCCTAGACCCATAATTCCCTCTCTTGACCTCCGAATGATACGTGCCGCCTATAGTTGTAATCAAGAAATTGAGATCTTCCTCATGGTCCTCAAAATGCGTGCAAAGTTCATGTCGTTTGAAAAGTCAATAATTTGCTCATATTCAACGAAATTACCAAAGTACCCTACAACTTCCGAACGTCATAACTTTTTCCTCGGATGTCAGAATCAGACGTGCCACCTGTTTATGAACTCGTGACGTCCCGAACTACGTCACGATCATCGGTCAAAATCCATTTGACCGCCCGAATAAGAAGTCAACATTTTTGCCCATTCCAAGGGCAGAACCGTCATTTTGCACCTTCCGTCCGAAATCGTCCAACTAAGTACTGATTAACCTTACTAATCCGTCATTAACAACTAATCTAATCCCAATTCTCGGGACGGGTCGTTACATGAAATCACTATCCACACCAACCCATTTACCTCAAAAAATTGTGGAATTTCATATCCCGACTCTTTCCGAGCCGTAAACTGATATCTTGACTCTCCCCCAATCCTATCTTGATATTTGACTCTTCCGGATTCCAATTGACATCCTATCAGACAAGGATTCCATAGTCAAAACTTCAAAGGCCCGGGAGTTCCATAAGTACCTTAACCATGAGCACCGTCATTTTGGACATTCTAAAATATCTCTAAATGATGTCTGATTAACCAAAAACCTATACCAATATATTCGTAACATTGAATATATAAGAATTCATGTTAATCAAAATTGGAGGACCGCCATCATGCACCGCCACGCACCCGCCACACATTAATGGATAACCAAGTAGTAACCCCCATGTGCGCATGCACCGCACGCGACAATCATCCCCAACCTCCAACAACTCTATAATCAGGTTTTGACCTAGTTTCAATACCTGGTTACAATTTATTCATTTCCCAACTATTTTCTATAATCCTTTCATGAAACTTTAGCTAATAGGCACCAGGAATTCAATTATGCACTGAGAACCTCAAAACCATATCTGGATTGACGAAAAATAGCTGTGAAATTCCAGTTCTGCCACCAAGTATCGCCAACTCGTTAACTTCGATTCCTAGACCCTTAAATTCACATGGACCGACTTGTCGAACTATAAGGAACAATTTTCCACTCTTAGATTCTAAATGAACCCACCCCTATCCTCCCCCTCTTCTTGGGAAATTTCATTATGACTCCATTCCTTGATCACCCAAAATTGATAACTTGGGTTTTGTTCATTGTGATAATCTCCTAGATATGGAGATGTTCAAGTGGTCCCTGTGTCGTCAAGAGGTGACTATAGTAAGGGTTGGGGCTTCGGTCATCATCTTCCGTACATATCCCCGAAAGAGAACGGTGATGTCCATCTTACCCTCCCTCTTGGTGGTACTTGTCACCCATATAGTATACCACTCAATTAATCTGGTGACTTACCCACAAGCAAGTTAAGTGCAATTACTAAAATGCCCATGTTCATTAATTTACCAAAATGCACTTGGGAATTTAAACCCATAACTTTTTCATACGAACTTCGGTTTATGCGTGTCACTTGTTTACGAACTCGTGAGTTCGGGACTTACGCAATTGTCTATATGAAACTTTTGTGAAGTTTCCCAAATTTAAACTGAATTTTAGGGCTTTAAATAAAAAAGTGTGTAAATTCGTCCATTCCTAATTTATTTTTCAAAAATGCCTTAAATTTCCGGGATGGTTTGTTATATATGAACACTTAATTTTGAATATGACTCAGACCAGATAGTCACCACATATAGTTTTCTCACTCAACCCCCTTAGTCTCCCTAGAATGGAAATAGTAAGTAATAGGAGATGTAACGACTTGGATCCTGAGAAAACATAAATTCGAGAAAAAATGAAGTTAAAAGATGATTTTTCTATAAGCCTCTTTTGAGAATTTTAGGAAGACCGTTGTGAAGGTCTCGGGATCCTGAGTTCGTAGACAGGTAACACGCCAAAATCAGAGATCATTTGAGGTTGTTTCGAGTCAAGAACACTTAAGGGTATTTTGGTCATTTTTCCACCAAGGGCATTTTGGTCATTTGCAACAATAATAAATGGAATGCCGCCAAGTGTCAAGACCTGGAGAAGTTTGGAACTTTCACCTTCCACCGACATTCAAGCTATTTATACATGAAGGGGTGTTGTCTAGGTTCGGTGGGTTGGCACCGAAGAGAAGAAAACAAGGGTGATCAAAGAAGGAAACTAAGAGATGAGGAAGGTTGGTGCCAGAAAATGATCGTGGGTGAGTGGAAAAGAAAGACTGGGTGGTGAGGAGCCTTGTGATGGCTTTGTGAGTGAGAGAAACCCCCAGAAAACCATAAGCCAAATATTGTCCAAGGATTGAGCGGCGAGTTGGAAGTGTTCTGGCTCGTAACCAGGGAATAAAACAAGTTCAGTAAGTCCCTATGAGTGTTTTAAGGAAGAAAGGACGAAGGGTCAAAGGAAGGAAACAGTAGGGGAGTTCCTGCAAATTTGAGGAATGGACATTTTTAGATTTTATGAAAAAACATGTAGTTCGGTTCAGTCGCGTAAAAGGTACGTGTGAGTGGAATTTCTCTCTAAATCCTATGCATGAAATTATTATGTGATTTTCCATGATTTAAGATGTGTTTTACGAGGAAATTGTTGCATTGTATTCTGATTTTCTTTTGAGTTTTGGAAAGTGGTTTCATACTCGGTTTGAATTTTCTATATGATTTTGGTAGTGTTTGATAGATTGGTATTTTATATGATTTTCTGGAATATTTTAATGGCTCATTTTACAAGGTTTTGACATGTTGTCTGATTTGGGCTTAGGCCCAAATTTCAGATTTGGTTTTGGTTTCTGAACTAGATTTTGGATATGAATTTGATGCATGATATAGATAAGTGACTATTGAGTATGTGTGGTGATTTGATGTTGATTCTTGATATGTTTGCTATGCTTTGAAGTGACTGTGTGATATGATGTGATGTAGAAACCCTCTTCAGGATGTCGATTGGTTGGACGGTCTCAGACGTTGAGATAATGCTCCGTAATTCTTGAGACTAGTGTATATTCTCAAACATTGAGGTAATGCTCCATAATTCCTGAGAGTAGGACCGTGACCCAGACGTCGAGCCTGGGGCTTCATATTTCATGAGCTGGTCCACATTCGGACGTCGAGCCTAGGGCTCTGTTAGTTCCTGAATGATTTGGTCTACTGGTAGTGCACATTGACATGATGATTCAGCTTGCAGGCATCGAGGTTGGGTCAGTTGATATGATTGGTTGATTTGATATGTTAGTGGGTGTAGTCTGACTGATATGGCTATGTGTTGGTATGTTTACATTTGTGTTGGCACAAACATGATTTTTAGATGGACGGGTTTTCTAGTAATTATACGTATTCTGAAATTAACTCGTCTTCTAATTGGTTTCTTGAGATTTGAGAACTTTTTTGTTGCATACATAACTTTTACAAACATAAGGTAAATAATATGTTTTTGAATAATATGTTTTAAAGCCTTTATTTTCGTCCACTCACACATCTTGATTGGTTTTGATACCCTCTAGAGTCGTTACACGAGAATCGAGGTTACTTACGAATCAGAGGCATGAATTCATGGTTAAGCAGGTGTCCCTTGTCTGACAGTCTTGAGGGTACACTTGGGTGTTGAGTCACTTGTCAGAAGGGAACATAGCCCAAATCTAGTTTGTGATATGTTTTTGGAGTTGGGTCCTGTCAACTTGGTATCAGAGCTTGGGTTTTGATATGTTGTAAGGACCTGTCTCGAGAGCCGGGATTAGTAAAGTGGTTAGTGACGGATTAACTAGGTTAAGTGGTAATTAGATGGTTACTGTTGGACTGCAGCGCAGAATGACAATTTTGCCCCTGGAAGGGGCAAAAAAGTTTACTTTTAGTTCGGGCTATCAATTGGGCATTGACCGATGACTGTGACGTAGTTTGGGACGTCACGAGTCAGTGGACAGGTGGCACGCCCAATTCTGACATCCGAGGAGGAAGTTATGATGTTCGGAAGGTTGAGGGCATTACCGTAATTTGGTTAAAATAGGGGAAGTTGACTTTTTGTATGGCAGGGTTTTTACACATAGAACGAGGACCGTTAGGTAGATCTCGTCGTCCTGAGTTCAACTACAAGCGGCATGCGTTCATCGGACGTAGGACAAGTGAGTTACGGGTCTAGAACGGCAAAGGGTAAAATGGTAATTTTGACTCACAGGGGCATTTTGGTCTTTTAGTGCCTTGGGATTTGTGAAAATCAGATTGGGACAAGTGTACATGAGGGATTGGATATTTTGAGTTTGGCTATGGAATGGTTGGACACGTGGGGTGTGTGTAGTGGGTTCTAGCATTTGCACGGTGCAATTATATAGGTTTGGGTTTGAGTCGTGTTTGTTCGACGAGGGAGAAGAACAGAGCCTGGGCAGAGAGGAAATTGTTTGGATTGCAGTGTGTGTTTGTGTATTCTGGTGATCGAGTGAGTGAGGAGAGATTGAGTGGGAGTTAGTAAGTGGTTTTGGGTGAAACTCGAGTGAGGAAAACCTGTGTGTGTGTGAGTGTGAGTTCTGTGGAAAACAGAGAAGAATCGAGGTGGTGGTGTTGCTGTGTTTGAGCAAACCGTTCAAATTCAGGGTGTGGGAGAGAGCAGACGACAAAGACGAGGCGTTGGACGGGCTGGGACTCGGCGGCGTTCACGGCAGTGCACAGACAGGTGAGGTTTCTCTGTTTCCCCTGTTTTTCCGTTTTGCTTCAAA